>VZTL01052047.1:6105-23249 GCA_013400535.1 Scopus umbretta | reverse complement strand
CGGGGCGCCGGAGGGCCGGCGCCGCGGGGAAGGACCCCCGGGCTGCGTGGGCGAGGATGGCGGGCCTAGGTGGAGGTCGGGGCGCCTGACCGCTCGTCGCGGGCTGGGAGACGGTGTGCCGTCACCCTTGGGGTTCCGTGCCCGCCGGGGAGGCGGCAAGTACCCCGCACGGGTACGTAAAAACGCCCGCGGGCGGGCGGAAGGACGGGGTGGCATTTAGGTGCATCTGCGTGCGTGGATTTGCTGGGCGCGCGCCTCCCCGCCCGAACACCTGTGACCGCGTATGCAGAGCATCCTGTAGAAGTCGGTCCGTAAACGTGGTCGAAAAATAGGTGTACCTAGATACGGGTGGGTGTATTTGCGCGCGCGCTTCTTCCTGGATTTTTCGTGCCGGGAATGATGCGACAATCTTTTGTCTCTTCAGCGCAGCAGATAGACGCGTCCCGTCCCTCTCTACACCCGCTCGCCTCCGGACCGGGTAGGTCCATCCTCCTGGGACTTCATCTAGCACAGGGAGGAAAAGCTGATTCCGAAAATCTCCGGCCCCACAGCCCTCTTTACCTTCAGAGACTGGAAAAGAAAAGAAACGGCAACAAATGCTTTGAACTGGGGAGTAGCGAAGGCCGAGGCCCAAAGCGTGATTACGTCTGTTGTGCAGAGGACGTAAAGCCATGGGCAGCGTGTGCGTGTAGCAGCATCATATTCCGTAACGCCTTTCCCAAGCAAACACCCCCTTCGCCAGGAGCGGCCTAAACCACTGCCTTCTGTGGTTTTGAAAGGTGGCCTACGCTGGTAAAGGACTGCTGCGCTTCTGTAAAGATCGCCAGAGAAAACCGGCTGGGTTTCTTGAAAGCTATCTGCAAGGCATGTTAGGTTTTCATCAAAAACCGGGTAACTGACTCGTTTCCAAAAAAAATATGGGGGTCAGTTCACTTTTGAGCTTTTTTCCCCCCCTTCTTCTTCCTGTTACTTAAACCGCTTAGTTCTACCAACGGGCCCATATTCAGCAGGTGACCATCCACCAGTGACCATTACGTCAAACTAGACACCAGGAAATGTAGTCTTTATAGTACATTATATAAGACTTTATAGTACATATAAGACTACATTTAAATGTAGTCTTAAAGTGCTAGGCTTTACAAATGGACCCAAATGACAGGTCAGTCTGACTTACCATGGATTAAAAAGCTTGCCGTTTTTAAAATCAAGATCCTAGAGGTAGAATTATATTTGTTTGTCAAACATGGCATTATTGAAGGCTGAAAATAATCTTGGTAAAATCATTGAGAGACCTTACCACAAGGTTGCTCATAATTTAATTTATTTTCTCAGTTCGTGCAATACACACAAAGCACGGAAACAAGTATTTATTTATTGTAAAATCTTACCTAATAATGTAGCAAGAAAATTCACTGTATGCAATCTGTATTTAAGGAGATCACAACAAATGTAAACTGAAATATGGGACACATGGCATAACCGAGGAGGAGGAGGAGGAGAAGGCACAGCATGACTCCATGGCCTGGGCAGGGCCACTCTGCTGTTGGCTCCACTGTGATACCATGGGACTGGCGGGATGGCCATGCTGTTTTTCAGCTCCTTTTGGGAGAGCGGGGGGTGGGGGAGTTGGAGGCCTTCTCCTCTCGCTCCCAGAAGATCCTGTAGAGAAAGGTCAGGAGATACTAGCGGAGCTGGCCCCCGTGTGATACCCGCTGCATCTCTCATTAGCCTGCTTTGAACAGAAAGAAGATGAAGAGCTGCGAGCTACCTGTAAGTGATCTCCCAGGAAGCACAGATGCCACAACGCTGTCCTTGTTTGCTCCTGCCCTACGTGCTGTTGACCTGCTGAGTACAAAGGCCTCTCGGTGTGATAACCCTTGGGGTTGCTTTGATCCTTCCCTGTGTGCAGATACCCGGGGTCTGTCGCAGGAGGTGTTTGCTAAATTTCCTACCCTGAGCAGATCTGCGTGTGAAATACTGTTGACAGAGTGTTTCCTGGGAGGTCAGAGGTCCTGAGGAACGTGAGGTGGGTGGGCTGAAGCATCCAGGAATGTTCTGTCCATCTCACGTTCCTCTCCCACCTTCCTTCTCTCTATAGCCCACCCTGCCTGAGCGAATGAGGAACCTCCTGTTCATAGGATATTGGAAAGTGGGTCCAAGCCTTCTCCTGATAACCTCCCGGAGTGCCAGACACGCTGCCCCCCCTGAGCTATTGACGGCCCATCCGTGGAGCTGGGAAATTTCTGGAGTGCAGACAAACTGCATGCAGACATTTCATGGTGCGTGATCCTTCCAGGTAACAAGTAATCTGTGCTTTGACGGGCTAATGACTCGAGCAGGACTTGCAGGGGCAGAAGCCAAGGCCCAGAAGGAAATTTCTGTTCACTTTGTTAGCAGATGGAGCACGGCACAGAGAAAGGCGATGGGACAGGTTGGGTGGCTCCTCCTGCTCCGGTGCAAAAGCTTGAAGTCACAGAAACTTCACCTGCAGCTTCAGTCCTGGGGGGCAGTCACGCAGAACAAGGCGCTCGGTGGTTGAGTATCTAGCGCAAGACAGGATGGTGGGGTACATACGCTGAACTGAACCAGAATGCCAGTTAGCAGCTCGAGCCTTTGTGTTGGCTACGTTCATGTTCTAAACTGAAAGGTCTCTGCATGGTGTTCCCGTGACAGTTGGCAGCAGGAGCCACTGTCATAAATTTAACATGATGGAAGTTATTTACCTGTCTCATGTAACTGCTGAGGTACCTACCCAGCGGTGAAGCCATAAAAAAGAGCAAGGTGGCTGCAAAGGGAGACCAGAGCCAAGCAGCCCTTCCGTGGCCTTGCGCCATTGTTTTGTAAAACGGTACGGGATTAATGATGGAAGTGATGAGTAAGCTGTTTCATCGATGTGGAAGGTGTAATAGGTGTGCCCGGCCAAACGGTGTTCTGCTGAGACAGGGGACTGCTCGGATCGTGCTGCAGGTAGTGAATCTGGTACAATCCGTGTCTGTACTGTCTTGCAGGGTGAAAAAGCTGAAGTGATGTAGTGATCTCCTCTTTTTCATACTCAGGCTTCCTTGGCAAGGGACTTAGTTGGTTAGTCCAGCCATGGACTCTGGATGGCTGCAAGTCAGGGCCTTGAAGCAGCAAAACAGGGAGTAAAACAGCTTGCAGGGGAGACTCCTCCTGTATCATCTAGACTGTCCTCATCCACATATTCATTGACTGACAAAAAACTCTGAACAAATTTGGTCCCTGATCTCTCTTTACAGCTTTCTCACCAATTCTTCTTCCATAGTATCTTACATAGTAGAAACATACCTGTTAACTCAGTTCACTGTTACACATTCTCACCCGTTTGCCAGGTGCGGGAGTCAAATTAGACTAGCCTGCAGTCTCCCAGACACAGGCCTCCTATCCTTGCCTTGGAGCAGGACTGATTGATCCACTTACGGTACATAAAGACATTCTAGAGTCACGCAATGACTTCAGAATCAGGGAGGTAGAAAGGGCATCTGGGTATGAAAAACAGCCTGAACTCTGGCAGATATTTCTCCTACGTATTTAGCTGGAGAGCTGCTTTCAGGCTCAGCCATTGTGTACTGATTAGTGAAACAGGACAGTGTTCAAAGCTCAGGTCTAGCAGCAGCCCTCAGATTCACGTGGAGCAGACCGCAGCTGATGAAGGGCATCTCAGACTCTTCTTGCGGTAGAGAGGCATCTGTCACTAGCTGGAGATTCAGAGCTCTGAACTCCTATTGCAGTACCACTTTGGCATTGTTTGGGACTACCAGGAAGGTGTTTTTCTTCTAGAAGGATAATATTGGCCAGTGAGTTTCTCATTTTTACTGAGTCTGCAAAAAAAGGAGTTGCCTGAGGCTCAGCAAAAAGCTCAGATGTGTGTTGTTTGCATCCACTTAAATGCAGCAGGATTTTAAGGCCTGAGCATGTTAGAAAATGTTACGTAAATTGAACAAGTGCAAACAAGCATTTCTAGGATGATTAGGGGAACAAAATGCACATCATCTTAGGAGAATTAGAAGGTCTTGTCTTGTTTAGTGTAGCCCAGCAAAGACTGAGTGGGGGCTGCAGTAACACTTCATAAATGTATTTGAGAAGTAAATGTCAGAGAGGGATATTGTCTTCATCATATGATCAAATGGCTGTACAGTGAGTAATCCTGAATACATTGGCACTGGAAATCTAAAGGCTTTCAGCTATCTGATGAATGACGGGCTTGAATACTCTTCCGAGCACTGGCAACAGTAGCTTTCAGTCTTGTAGGATGGAGCCTGAGATGCTTATGGACATAATTGTACAGCACGATAGAATAGGAAAATGCCTGAAGATAGAAAATTAAGCTTATATTATGAGTCCCTGGGCATGTGATGTGTCAGTATCCCCAAAT
The DNA here is from genome assembly GCA_013400535.1 of Scopus umbretta. Lineage (NCBI taxonomy): Eukaryota > Metazoa > Chordata > Aves > Pelecaniformes > Scopidae > Scopus > Scopus umbretta. The sequence goes on along the minus strand of VZTL01052047.1, from coordinate 18,856 downwards.
GTGTAAGGAAATAGATTAGATCACTGTCAATCTGCATTATACTTATAATAATTCCATGCCTCAGGGCTTCCACTGGAGTTGGGAAAGATTTTTATTTTATTCTTCTTGATGCATGATTTGTCCTCTACGGGTCTTTTTTGCCTTCGTCTGCAGGCCTGCAGATAGATTGTTATAGGCAGCATTAAAATCTTAGGGTTTATGTGTCCTACTCATATACTCAGGATTTAGGCCAGCCTCTAGACCTGGAACTCTAAAATTATTTACCTAGATCAGCTTGGTAGGCACCATTGATTTTCTTTATAGCATGGGACACAGCCTCCTTCCTAGAGTACAATGGAGTTTTATATAGCAAATTCTTTGTAAACCTGCAAACACACACTTTTTCAACAAGTAAACTATTTATTCATCTCTTCCTCCCTTGTCTGACTGAGTTGTCCCAATGCTTACTAGTATCTCACCGGGCACATTTGATTATTCATTATTTGTCTGCCTCCTTTCATCCTCCAAAGTGACAACATCACTTATTTTTAAAAGGGTATTCAGAGGAAAGGCATTTCCAGCAACAAACATCAAGAACGAAGAAAGACACAAGAATGTCCACTCCTGGAATGTAAAACCCTGTGGAGGTGCATAGGTGCATGTGCAGTCTCTACGTTACTGTCGACACATCCTCCGAAGTTACCTTCCTCTCGGCGTTGGAAGTCCATCTGGCATTTCTAATCTCTTTCACTGAGTTAGATAAACAAAATACTTGAGGTAACCTCCACTCCATGGCCATGATAAGCCCAGCTAAATGCAAAGGATACCTGGTAAATGCATAAATGAGGTAAATAAATAGCCATTATATCACAGTGACAGCTTTTGAGAATGAGCGAGGTAAATAATGTCCCTGGAGAATATGATTGTCCATCTGCTTTTTAAGTCTGCACAGCACTGGAAGTGTTCAGGAGAGGCTTCTTATGTTCATGGTGTTCGCCTTCATGTATTGCTACTGAGTGACTAAAAGATATTTGCATCCAGGAATTCTGAATCATGGAACTTTGTGTCAGAGGTGACCATCTCATATACGCACACGGGTATTTTTAAATTCTTGCGCTCATACACAAATGCAAGATATGGTCAGTTATCCTGAGAAGAGTCTTACTGTAAAACACAGAAATCATTCATAAATTTCTCCCAAAATAAAGGTACAGTGCATCCTTTACCTTGTTCCACCTTCAGCCTTGGCATCTTCTGGCCACATTTTCATCTTAAGGTATCACCTTTACAGTCATTCTGTAGGTGCGTAGTGCGGAAGCTGTATCTCATGGAATGGTTGGAGGAATGGCAACTATATGATGGTCACTCTACTCTTGTTTGTCATTGCACACAGTGACTTTCTGGATTTTCTGGCTAGAATTTCTCAAGATCTGAGACCATGAACTTTTCTGGGCTCCTACATATAACCAGTGAACCAGGGCCATCATTGAGGCCTCACAGCTCTCCTGCTTTTAACTGGGGGCAAACAATACGCATCTGAGCCCTAGGTAGCCCCTTTTTTGCAGAGTCTCCAGCTAGTGATGGATGGCTTTTTACTCCAAGAGTCGTCTGAGGAGTGTCCTGCATCAGCTGCAGTCCTCTCCACATGAAGTTGAGGGCTGCTGCCAGACCTGTTTCGCTAGTCAGCGCACAGCGGCCGAGTCTGAAACCAGCAATCCAGGTGCACCACTACTCTGGTGCACAGCTCCAAAGGGACACACAAATGTAGCTTATTACCAGCTCAGAGCACCGGGTTAACCCCCAGCTAGACAAAGGCACTAAGACTCTGGGTCTCCTAAGTAACAGATGGATGTCAGCGTGAACCACACAAAGTTAACACAGGGACACAGTCAAACCCATTGAGTCCAACTTTAAAGGCAGAATGCTGGAATTTCAGTAATTTAGTCTCACATAATTTATGGTGCCATCAAGTAATTTTTGGCTCCTGAAGTTTTAAAACTGCATCACGGACCTCTTGTTCAACTGAGGTGACGGGAACAGGATAAAGTTCAGTAGTACGAAGTCATGTGCTGAGGGGCCAATGATAAGGAATTTTTACATAAATGTGGAGACAAAGAAAGAAAAGATAAAGAAAGAAGAGTGTGTTGGTAGAAGGGATAAAAAGGATGTGCTGCCAGAGTGATGCAGCTTTAAAAAAAAAAGGCTGATGACACTCAGTGAGGTACTTTTCGTAAAGACAGAGAAGTATTAGAATCTTTGTATAAGATGATGATAAGATCACATTTGGATCTCAGAACAACACACTCTCAACTTTGATTCCTGCTAAGCGCTTTTGCTTTGAGTCTGGTCAATCCTTTCCCTTCACGTTCCCTTAAATCTCACCATATTCTCTCATTTTCCCCTTTACAGCACACAGCCATAAGACAGGTCAATTGCAATGCATTTATGGGTAACAAGCTCATACTTCTTTTTCCTAAGATCTTGACATCAAGCATTGTCATCACAATAGTAAGAGACATGCTTTAGCTTCCTGTTTCTCAACGCCAGTTATAAATCCCAAGCTACTATGGAAAAAGTTCAAAAGGGGTGACAAAGGATTAGAGAAGCTAAATTATTTTTAAAAGCTAGATTAGTTGCAAGATTACTGTCGATGTCTCAGTTCCTTAAAAGCGAGGAGTGTGTATTTACATACACTGTCATACATTTGCTAGGATCTGTGATCAAGTCCTCACACCCTGATCTTGGAGAAGTTGCTGCTGCCACCAGCTGGTAGTTCACTGGTCCTTGGCTGGAGATGAATACGTAGCTTACTCAGAGAAATCCCAGGAAGACGGGTAGGCCCTGAAGGAGGTCACATCTACAGAAAGTTACAGAAACATTGCTCCAGCCCAAAGTACATTCTGGAATTTGACAAAAGACAAGACCTGTGTTATGTTAACAGGACCAACCAATGACAGCATTCACAGTCAGCAGTTATCCGTGGGCATGGCTAGAACAGCAAGAATACTAAATTCATAGCAACAGACATGCAACACAGGTCCTTTTTACGATTAGATGACATTCATGTGCTTTACCACTTAGGTTCCAGAAATACATTCTGGGGTGGCAGCTCCTGTGTACATGGCAGTTCCTTGGACGCTTCACTGCTGCGTCTGCAGAGCCAATGTAAGGAGGAATCTAGTGAGCACTGGTTATATACCTTGCAGAGAATAAATGGTTTGTCACCCCGTGGCTGCAGTCATAGATGTTGTAACAGAAGAGCTTTTGCCCCACCTACGGGCTCAGTGCAGGTCAGTGGTCCTTTCCTGCCCACTCTGTATACATGAAGATGCGCACAGAGATCGTGGATTATCAGAAGCTGTATACGTAGTTGTAGATTGGCTGCTGCGTTTGTAATTAGCAAGCCAAAAAATGGAGGCTTCTCTCTATTAGGTTCAGCAACAACATGCACTTTCTCCTGCAGCTTCCTCTACAAGAGGACAACAGTAGGAGCAAACCTGTGCCTGAGTCCTGGAGGCACCAGGAGGTACCACAGCCACTGGGCTGCTGTGCACTCTAGAAGATGTTCTCCAGGGCTGGCATGGCTGTACTATGGAGCAAGTCTCAGCTGGCTATTTCATACCTGGTTGTTCCCTTGAAAGCTAATGTGTTGCAATTAAGTATATTAGAAGAAGTCAGTAACTTCTTTGGTTTCTAAAGAATACTGCTTTATCTGGATGTCTGAGACAGAATGGATGACCCTGGACATCCTTGTTTCCAGACTAAGACACGGGAAATAGAAACAGAAAATCTTCTTGGGTTTAAGACATGCCTTCATAGCAGATTAAATTAGGTCTGTTGTAGACCTAAACCACAAATACGACAGTGGTGATGGATAGTGCTTGTTCTAAACACAACCACTGAGTCATAGCGAGCCCCAAATGTGTGATTTATATTCCCATTGCACCTTACGCAAAAATGCTGGTTGGCCATTTCAGATTGTTTTTTTTTGTTGTTGTTGCAAGGCATGTTTCTGCCTCTTGTAATACCAAGCCTGGTACTACCATTGCTAGGGTTTGCCAGATCCAGAGGTACCCCATAAGGACATCAGATGCCGAACCAACGCTCAGCAGTGCAGCAGTAATAATCCAGCATCCGACTGACCTCCTTTCCCTTTTCTCTACTCCTAGACTCTGTCTCCATACCTGTATGAATCCTACAAGAACCCTTGTAAAACCGGTACCTTTTCCTATGTAAGACAGATAGTCTCTTGAAAACTGTCACTGTAGTTTCTGGTTTTTACCTGCTTTCCTTCAGCCTAAACAACATTTTGCCTCAGCTTCCAATGCCAGTGTCTGAGAGGTGTCCATCCATGTCCCCACACAGCAGGATCTAATGCCTAGCATGGGGCTTGGCTTACAAGGAGGTCCAGGCTGGGAGGAACATGGCAGGCCCAGCACCATTGTAACTGCATGGGTGAGCTGGATGCTCAAATGTCATTCTCACTGTGGCCACAGGAGATCAGGGGAAGGAGAAGGCAGGGGCTGCACCCTGAAGATAACTTCTTTCCTTCTTCAAGGCTGGACCACTCTACCAGCTTCCCAGCTTGGTCTCCTCTCACCCGCTGCCAAACGTGGACAGACATTTTCTAGTGGGGAAGAGGACTGCCACGTGCAGGGTGTTTACTTCACCTTCATGGCATACAGTCATGTATATAGCCACAGAGCTGGATAGTGGTTTAAACTGGGCCTTCATCTACCTGCACCCATCCTTACAAATCTTGCTACAAGAATCTCACATATTTTTGGACTCTGAGACAGTGGTGGCATTTGCATACGAAATGCAAAAGCAGAAAAATATGTGAAAACCAGAAGAAGAGGATCTATCCAGGCTTCTAGGTAACGTATGTTTATTTTTAAGTGTGTCTCATGAGGCTTGGCCAAGGCCTCATCCTTATACCTGTGGTACCCGTCCAAGGAGGCTGTAAGCAAGTCTGCCACTGTGGTTCTGGTAGCAAAGGGATGACAGGGTGTGGAAAGGTTGATGTTAACCCAGTAGCACCAGGGTCTTGAGCAGGCAGCGGACTAAACAATTCCTGAATGCGTTTATCTTATTTGCTTTCCTCCTGTTCTGAGAACAGATGGTCTCTTCCTCTTCCCTCAGCCTTTTTCTGGCACCAGACAGGCTCTTCCCTACCTGTGCATAATCAATCTTCTCTGTCATGGCCCCTAGGACACTCAGTGTCTTCTGTTTCTCCATCCTCTGGCAAACAGTATGTGCCTGCCAAGGTGAGATCAGGCAGAGCTTGCAGCTCCCTTTCACAAGTGTCTGTGGAGGGAAGAGAATCAAGGAAGATACATTGGTCCCCAGCATCGACACGCCACGGTAAACTGTTGCTCATAATGATTTTCTCGGCTGACACCTCCATCTCTAGGCCACGTTTTGTTTCAGAGGTGTTTTGCCTGAACTTGCTGAAACTACATTCCAGAAGAACTGCTGGTGCAGGAGGGCCACCAGGTATTCCCCAGAGGGGTGGACGTGGCAGTGCTCTGATGTTTTGTCTAAAGACCTGTGCTGGGGAGCAAAAGGGAAGCAGCAGGCACAGAGAAGATCCAAGCTGTGTGGTCCGTGAGATGGTCATCGCAAGAGAGGGCTTTTCCTGCTCTATCTTTTCAGGCTTCATAGTACAGCAAGCAGTCTTGAGAGCCTGTGCTACTACTACAGCTGCCCTCCTGGAAAGAAAGTGCGGGACACTGAATGACCATGAAAATGGTGTTTTTATAATACGATGATAAGAGTGTACGTGGTGTAGTCTGAGCCAGGACTTGTGGGAGACGTGCAGGCACCAGAGGCCTGTTGGGATAGTGTTGGACTAGTAGGCTGAGCAAGGCAAATCTGACACATCTCATCTATCCAGTTTGTAAAAAGAGGACCCTGGAGCAATCCCTTATGTCAGACTTCACCTGGAATTCATCTCACATCAGGCTGGTCCAATCACTCTGAAATCACTTTTGGGAGCAATGTGGCAAACCAGGTCATCTGCCCCCGAGGCCGCTGCCGAGTAGGATTTGATTTGACAATATTGCCAGCAGAGTTCCCTGGGGGACTGCTACTGGCATAATTTAATAGTTGTATTGATGATCTGGAGGTAAATATAAAATTGCAAATAAAAGAAAGAGCATACAGAAAGGCCAGTGAAGTGATAAATAGTGTGGAGGCAGACAATTGAATAGTTGTGTTTGTAAAATAAATGCATTTTAATAAAAACAATTTGCAAAGTCATCTTACTAGGAGCAAATCATGCAAGTTCATGTAACTGGAGACTGTATTCCCTACAGCAGCAGACTTTAAAGGAAATTAGGGGTTGTAATGTACCAGATCAGCACAAGCTTTCTGTGGAATCTTGTGGCAAAGAGGAATTTTGCAGTCCTGCAGTGCATCAACAGGAAAGGATACATGAGCAGCACAAGGCATGGGAGCACAGGGAGCAATACATCTGCAGAGACCAATACGAGATTTCGATGTGCAGGTCATCTTCCCTTTTCTGATGATATTGAAAAAATAGAAACACTGAAAAAGCTAAAAGTCATTAAAGCAAATGATGTAAAGAGTTCAGTGTGTTTAATTTATCATATAGAAGTCTGAGAGATGATTCTATTATTTCATTAAAGCACAGAATAGATACCTGAGAACAAAACTAACTGGGCAATAAAGCATTTCTTCATCAGGTAGACAGAGGTGCGGAAAGAATCGATAGCTATAAATTAGTCTTCCTCAGGCAACTTCTGCAAGTAAAACCTATTTAAAGACTGAATTCTGCACATGAACAGTAAAGGATCTTTCCCAGCCATGTAGGCAGATTGTAAAGAGGGGGGGATATGGACACACAAGAGTGTGAAGAATGAGTTTAAAATTGAAGACTTACTTGAACCCCCCGCCCCAAAAGAAAGACTAGTAGAAAGGGAGTCTCTAGCTCAGTGCCTGCCTGTCTCCTACTGCCTTTCAGGAAGGAATGCTCACGGGGCTCAGTTATCTTTGGATCAGGTCCCAGAACATCTCAAGATCTACAGGACCTCGAAAAGCAAAAATTGTTGTATGAACGAAATCCTGACCCTGCTGCTTCTTAGATAAATAAATTTAGATGATTTCAGTAAGACTGAGATCCAGCCATGATGCATAAATGCATCCTGCTAATCTGTGGTAAGACGTGTATTCTTTCAAGCCATTAATGAGCAAGTTGCTAAATACCAAACCTGTATGGAAACTATAATTACACCTCTTATTCAGCTGAATAATGGGATTTTTTAAAAAAATGTTTATTTTATGGTATCGCATCATTTTTATGCAACAAAATGTGAAAATACAGCATGCTTCTGAGTTGAAAAACATCCTAAACATAAATACCATCAGCCTGATATATCAAAAGCAGGTAAATGGTATTCTCTGTGCTGCTTACATCTATCTTCCCTGCTTCTCTTTTGCTTATCACCTGTTGTAATTAAAACAAGGAAGGGTAGCTGGCTCATAAAATGGAATTCTTAGGCAGGTCATGCTCCCAGTTAATGACCTGAAATTTCAGCCTCCATTTCTGCGTCTGCAGAATGAGGAAGAAGCTATCGGTGCATTAGATACAATCATGCAGAAGAAAATAGTAATAAAGTCAAAGACAGAAAGTGAGAAAGACAGAAGGAGAGAAAACATACGTCATTGGAACTCAATGTGTTTTATTTTCTTTATTCAATTCTTCCACTTTATTGGCCAGCAGGAGAAAACAGGAGCTGGGAGGAGAATCACAGTTCCAGAGATGGACAAACAGATTAATTATTTGTCGCTTTTTATATTTCCGAGACCAAAAAGTGACTATACCAGCGCTTCCAGTAATTAATCTTAAATACCGCGTTGTGCCATATTACACTGGAAAAGTCATTTATTTGGAGTATATATACCACCAGATAAGAAAACAGTGAATTGAGCTTTTTCCAGACCTGAAGGCCATATAAACAGTCTCAAATCAACCTTGTTATGCTCTGCCTGTTAGGAAACGACTGTGCAATCTGCCTGCATCGTCCACAGCACAGGCCATTCTGTGACAAGTCAGGCAGGCAGGACCTCGCAAGAGTAACTGCAGAGATTCAGATAAAGGCTCCATCTGGGCCAGTATCCTGTGCTCAGCAGTAATCAGAAGCAAACGCTAAAGAGTGAGGACAAGAAGAATATCTATGAGACCACTCCTGACTACTCTCCTGGGCTTGGACTACCTTCAGTTCACAGGACTCCCCGAGCCAGGTGTGATTTTTCTACCTCTCTCTGACTCTCTCTACCAAGCATTTGTCCCATTTCCCCTTCAACCCAGCTAAGCTTTTGCTGTCCATAGCATCCATTGGCAAATAATTCTACAAGGCTGCTAAACCTTGCATGACAAAAATCACCTCTTTTTGCATGTTTTGAAGCTGTCTCCTGTTGGCTTTAATTTGATGGCCCCTAGTTTTTGTGCTGGAAGACAGTCTAGGCTCCAGACCACTCATGGCTTTGTAGATACAGCAAAGTATTGATTATAGCTCTCATCAGTGGGCTCTCTCTCAAGCTGAAGAGTCCCTGACTATTCATGTTTTCCTAGTACAGAAGCCATTTCACGTCTACAGTAATCTTGGCAGCCTTTCTCTGACTCTTTTCCAGGTCTACTCCAGGGAACCAGAAGGGCACACCGTATGCAAGGTTGGGGTGAACGGTGGATTTATGCAGTAGCCCAATGACATTTTCTGCTGCATTCTCAAACTCCTTTCCTAATAATTCCTAACTCTCCATATGACTTCTGACCACTGCTGACCACTGAGCTGATGTTTTCATGAACTTTCTATTGCGATCCTCAAGTCTTGCTCCTGTATGGTAGTGGTCAAGAGGCCATGAATCTTCATGTGAAACTAGGATTTTCTTTGCTTGCTATGTGCATTGCTTTACATTATCTGTCTGAATTTCTTCTGACACTTTGTTGTCCAGCCACCAAGCCTTTTCAGCTCCTTCTACAGTTTCCTACAACTTGTACTCATCTTTACTCCACCAAATAATGTTTTCATAAGTCAATTTTCTTACTGCACCATCTGATCTCTTTTCTGGGTTATCTATGAACACATCAAATGGCACCATTTGCTGTCCAGTTCCCTGTAGAACTCCTCTGGGTATGATTCTCCCCTGCAAGAATTAAATGTTTTCCCCCATCCTGCATTTCCTAGCTGGTGAACAGTTTTTATTCAGTCTAGGATTTCTCCCCATATTCCATTGCTTTAGTTCCTTAAAAGACTTTGGGTAAGGATTTCACCAAAAGCTGATGGGAAGTTCAAGTAGATTGTATCAATTAGATCCCTCTTATCTACATGCTTGCTGACCCCTTGAAAAATTCATTAGAGGTTTACAAAACAGGATTTTCTTTTACGTAATCTGTGCTACTCTTCCCAAATGGGTCATATTGATCCACATGGCCTCTCATTCTATCCTTTATTACAAACCCTACTTAACTGCCCAGTGCAGATGTCCGGCTTACAAGCCAGTAATTGCCCACTCTCTGCATGGAAATCAGTGTAGGAGTGCAATATGGTTACTTAAATCATGAACCATGAAATTTTCTTTCTAAATCTTTCTGCCCCGATGTACCTATTGATCGATTCAGTTATTTGTCAGATTTTTTTGTTTTCTGGCTGTCTTGCTTTCTTTCTCGCTTTCTTTCTCTTTCATTGGAACACGAGTTTAATTTTTTACTTTTTTTTCTCCTGAACAGGAAAATACTGCCCAAGTTGGTGATCATGAGAAAAAATTAACAACTGTAATGTATTTATAGCAATTTTTTCATCTTCAAAGCAGTGTACACATTCATCTAACAAAATTCATTAATCTAACCTAACTAGCCTAGTAAATATCTATTTAAGAGGAGCTGGATATCTCTACACTTGATGTTCAACTTCTGTTATTTTTTTCTGTTAGATACTTTACCTGAGTTAGATGTGGTAACAGACATCTGTCAGGTTTCAGTCATTGCAAGCAAGCTAGAAGTCATGTTTTCTCAGTTCCAACAAGCTAGAAGTCATGTTTGCTCAGTTCCAACAGCCAAAGGCTTTCCCAAAAAGGGAAGGAGAGAAGTTTCAACAGTACCTCGAAGCTCACTTTTGTTACTGAATTTAAAGCAAGTTATTCTACTCTGTACTTCTGCTGAATGTGTTTGCCCATAAGCAAAGATGGATATAAAGCAACTCTTTTGTTTGAATCCCAACCTCTTGTGCTGGCAGAGCCATGTCTGACACAATCGCGTGTGTTTAGACTGTTCTTTCAAAATTTGCCCTCCCCATTCCTTGTATTCAGATCTAATCTGGTAAGTACACCATATTCTACAGTCTTCCTTCCCAAATATTAGAAAAAGCTATTCTGTTCCTCGGAACAAGATCTCTCATGTGATCAGTGCAAAGTACTTGTATTAAAATCTTGTAATACCAGGACTTCTGCTGTCCAGAGAACATTCTGCCAACTGTGGAAACAGGAGGGTCAGCAACTGCTGATCAATAGACAATGGATTTATGTTATCGTAGGATGACAGTACTTGTCAAGGCCTAGAACTGATTAATTGCTTTTTGCAGCCTAGGATTGTTTTGGCAATTTCACGTTTGCACAGTACTGTATTTTCCTTAATATTTAGTGCTTTTTACAGTCACTTGCTTTTTAATTTTGGGTTAGCGTACTTAATCTTATGAACTCCTGAATAGTGCTTTATATTTAGCAAAGACCCAACTTTCTGCTACTGAACTAGCATGGTAAGCCAAAACAGAAACTGTCCATTAGAGGGTTTTTTTTTTTCATTTTTGTTGTTGTCATTGATATCATAAATTGAAAAAACTGGAAAAAAAAAATTAAAAAATTTAAAAAAGAAAAATCCAAGAATTGCTGATTTTGATGGTTCTCACTGTGGAACAGAAATGGTCATGTGTTATAGCTACAAATGCATAAAATACATTAAATCTGTTGACTGAATATCATATCTGTGCTGGTTTAGTTCTTATTTCAAATATTCATTCAAATCATTCATTGTGAATCAAAGCATCAGTTTCTTATCTGCTGTAAGCTGACAGCAAATTCCTTTTAAATCAATGGTACTTTGGCAGACATGAAGGGCTGACTTTTAGGTTTAATTGACATTACTAGATTGGTCTTCTCAGATTCAACTGAAAACAAACATACTGGAAATAAGCTATTTATAAAACGTACAGTTATTGTGATGTGCCACGGGAATTTTAACACGTCAGATAATCTTCCCACAGGGAAAATGATGGGTGGATTATTTAATATAGACTGATATTTTGTCATTCCCCAGATAATTCCATTGTGTTTTTTACTACCAAGTGAACTGCTTCTGTTTCTTACACAGTTTAGAAAAATGCTCATAATTAGCAGATATAAGACAGGTGGGGAGGATAATGAGCCTTTATTAGGCAATCAGTCACTGGTTCCTCCATTTCTTTTTGTGTGGTATGCCAAACCCTGTCTTCCCGTTGGTCAAGCAATACTTAATTTCCCCACAAAGCAGGAAAGCCACAGGGACTGAACGGATGAATATAGCCTAGCCTCTGGGGTCGAGGCTTTTTGTAGCCTCTGATCCTTGCGGAAAAAGGATAAGCTCTCTTGTGGAGAGCTTGAAATCCAGGTATCCTGAACTCTGGGTGTGCGTTTTCGTTACCAGATAAAGGGGAAGTCTGAGGGCTTCCTTTGTGAGTGGGAGCAGGCGTGGGCTGAGCATATCTGCTGATCAGACTCGGGGGGTGAGAGAGGCAGAACGGTATCTGCCCTTCAGATCGATGCGGTCACCTGCATCCCAGTCACACGTACGACCTCTACCCACGTGTTAGGTCCTTTCGTGCTGAGGCCTTCACAGAGATGATCCCTAACCCAGAGCAAGGCAGCAGCTTGCAGCTGCGGGTGGCGAGGCAAGTCATTTCATGAGGAATTTGACGGGGCGCAGTGAAGTGGCTATCCTATGGCAGCCCCACCTAACAGTGAGGGGCAGCGGGGGAAAAAGCATGAAGCCACCTTTTTGAAAGGCTTTCAAGAAGGGAGTGGGCTCTGCACTGCAAATGGATCAGGACTAGAGTTCAACCTCTGCTACAGGGTGGGGGCGGTAAGCCAGTCGCAGCCAGACCCAAGTTTTGAATGGGTCCGCCGAACGAGGAGAGGTTTTGCGTCTATGCTCCGCAGGAAGAGGGAACCACTCAAAAGCAGGGAGATTCCAAGCGATGGTCTAAAAATATAAGCAACGTGCTAGTATTTGCTGAGGACGGAGAAAAGGAGAATTGACAAACAATGAGAGTCAGTTATAGCAATTTTGTAGGAGTGGACTGGCAGGAGAGGCTATGTCTTCAAGAAGTCGAGCAGAGAGGAGCTTCAAGATCTAGACGCAGCAGTCCACGGCTGGTGGGCCATAGCATTTAGCAGTCAGTTTTCAAATCTCACCGTTTCAAAAGGGACCCCGGCAATTTTTTTCAAAGATGTTATTAATGACATTGTGCGCTTCCCGCACCACTGGGATCTACCAAAAAACTCCTCGAGATGTTAGAAGGCAAGGCAAGAAAGGAAGGTAACGCCGAGGGCTGCTGAATGCACCATATCCATATCACACTCCGATTATCTGGCATTTATAGAAGATGCTAATTTATAATGTGCTATAATGCTAATTATAATTTAGGATTGATTACCTTCAGGGTAAAAAAAAAAAAAAAGAGAAATTTCTCACTATTTGCGATGGCGCGTTTGATAAAAC
>VZTL01052045.1:14544-32160 GCA_013400535.1 Scopus umbretta | reverse complement strand
ACATGAGTGCTCAAATAATACAGTGTATTCTGGGACAGGTAAAATTTCAAGTGAAGACCCTGGGCCACTTCCAAGGTTTGGAAAGGTACGCCAGTCACCTAAACTTTAAATTTTCTATTCACAACTAAAACATCCACAGACCATCATTTTATAAGAAACATAATTCTCTGAAGCTCTTTTAGGAAAGATTATAAGACAATACTTCAGATTGTGGATTGGCAGCATGAATACTGCTTCAGGTATTAGAATGCTGTAATATTACACTCCTATTGTGAAAGTCAGTGCCTTTCAGTTATACATTATTCCCCAAGACATAACTACCAAAAAGAAAAGAATTTTATCATAACATTACTATTACTGGTACAAATACATCTAAGTGGACGATTTATTCAAACGCCATATAAAAATTAATCTGTAAAAGTGTCAGTTAGAAGCATCTTCATGGATGTGAAAATCACTGACAATTGTGGTTTATAAATTAACCTTGCACTTGTCTAGTTCTGCAAGTACATGTCTTTCTACCTCTGAAGAGGAGAAAAATCCCAATATTTTAAAGATATTCAGCTTTTTAATACAATCAGTAGAAATAGATCAGCAGAATCTTTTAGAAATTTCATACTCATTTTCAGCTGCAGAACTGACATATTAATCTTAGAACTAACAATTATCTAAAGAGGTAGAAGGCAGAATAGAGCTAGACAGAAAACTGTCAGGTAATCTACAAGAGATAATGTGAAAGAAAACCAGAAAGAAAATCCTGTAATACAGGACTTAATATTTTTATTCTTTCTTTCATGGCAGACAAAAGGAAGAAGCCTAGTTCTAGATTGTGAGTATACTAGAAAACTGTCTTTGTGGCATCCTCAAAACTGTTTTAATTTTGATAAATGTCTTAGAAATTCATGAATGCACAAGAGACACTTCAGAGAGCAGTAAATGACCTAACCCAACGTTTGAGAACAGAAGACATCTTGATCTGCTAAAATGACTTCATTTGTTTTCATAAAACATGGGAGGAACATCTGGCAGGACAGGAAAGGATTCTGGAGCTTTTTAAGGCATTGGAGCTGAAGTTAGCGGGAGGGATTTGGGGGCTGGATTTTTTTCTGATTGCTTGTTTGGCTTTCGCAAAGGGGTACATCACATTTCTGGGGCTTAGAGAAAATAAGCTAGAACCTTAGAGACCAAAACTGGATGGAAATGATTGCTAGGTTCCTACAAACCTTGAGAAAGTATAGTAGATTAAAGATCCGTGGAGTGTGGATTTTAAGAGATTAAAACAAAAACCTGCAAAACAAGCATCAATATTATACCACCTGGAACAACAACATCCATTTTGAAGAAAACACCAAAAAGCTTCTGAGTCACTAAAACCAATACTTCTATTCCCAGTTCTATGCCTGAGTGACTGGACTGATCCAACCGGTTTGTGGCAATTTGTGATGCCTCCAAGGTTATTTATTGGATTTGCAGTAAAACAAATTATCTTAATGAGACAAACATCCCAGGGAGAGTGTACTCCACTAACTCCAGAGGCATACTTTGAGTACTAACAAAAATCCTGAAAAGCAAAATGCAGCTGCCATTGCTCTCATTCCACAGGCTGTACTGAACAAAGAGTAGTGCTAACTACTGGTTAACAACTGGTGATAACCAGCCCATACTCCGTCTCCCAGGACCCAGCACAGAGCTACACTGTATTGCACAGCATCTCACATGCCACCTGTCAGAGAGCTACTCCAGGGAATTTCTCAGGTGGTGTTGCCATACAAAGAGCACTGCTAGCCCCTAGTCTCAGCAAAGCTTCATGTGCGCGCATGGAAACACTAATGTGCGAGACTATTGTCACTATATCAACAAATATGTTTTCTTCAGGTATGGAACTGAATATTATTACTTCCAGCATGAGAGTATGAAAATAACCTTTCTCCCTACTGATTACATAGTTTTCCATCTGGTAAATGGATTTTTCCTGTTCTCCATGTTTCAAAAATGAAACTAAAATTAAAGTCATTGGTTTTGGTTAATTTATCTTATTGGGTTTTCCTTTTATTTAACTCCCAAAATATAAATACTGAGGAGGTGGAAGCAGAAATTATAAAACATGATAACATACCTTATGAATATACTTGGGGTTTTTTCACATTAGTTTTCAGTTTTTCTGCCCAATTGTATCTAAATTAAAAGTCCAATCATATATCCAATCAACGTTTTCATGGAATACCCAGAAATTCATTGTTTTAACAACACAGCACTTAGTAATACAATAAAAAAGATTCCACTCTTAAGTTTTGTTGACATAGAAATATGTAACTGGTCAAGTTACTGAATTCAGAACCCTGCCGACACCATCAACTTTATCATATGCAACATCCTGCAATTTATCAAGAACCGTTTTAGAAACAATGAGTTCCCTTCAGTATCCCTACTGAAAACTTTTTCTGTGATACTTCCAATTTGAAGCTTACCTTACTTACTTGGCTTTAGACTTCTATTTTTTGAAAAACATATTAAGACTACCACACAATTTTCACAAACCAATACCACAAATGCAAATGTGGAGGCCATTCATACTATATGAGTTTAAAAAAATATCAAGCTGGAGAGTACAATTTTCTGACAGTATTACTGGAATTCCTACCATGCAATAAAATTCTGTAAGAGCATTCAACTGATAACATACTTCATGATACCAAATAATAATAATATTAAATCAAAATGATTAAAGTCCTACTGGACAGCAAGATACAGATACAGCTTAAAATTACTAGCAAAGTAATGAAGATAAGTGGATTCTTAAAGAAAGGCATAATGACAGCAGGAGTTAACTTATCAGACTAACTTTACATACAGAGATAAAAACAATTACTTTAAGACTTTTAAATCTCTAGGTTAATATAAGATTGATAAACTAACTTCGTCTTTAATTTGGTAGCTATGTCACATTTTTGTGTCAGAAACTAAATGTTTCTTCTATACACAATTGAAGCAATTATCTCCATATTACTAGCATTAGACAAAAACAGTCGTATTAAATTGATTAAAATGGCCTTTTGACAAGAGAAGTCATAGTTAAGTACAAAGAATTATCATTCAGCTGCATCTTTTTTTCATGCAAGAACTACGCCTTAGCTTAAAGCTATACAACTTTTTCAACTAGAAGAATATATAGAAACCTTTATGAAAAAATCAGCAAATGGCATGGGGTTACTGTAAATGTATGCAATGAGAAAGACAGGTCATAAATGCAGAGTGACCTGGACTTCTTGCTAAACTGAATCCACAACAGTCGACAACAACTGTTAACATCTAACTCAGGTGGATGTTAGGAAGCTCATGTGTTTAGAACGTGTGCACGCACATGCACATATCTGTAAAGAACGTAGGTCACGTTATGGGAAGCCACACAGTATCCTAGAAAACAGACTTCCCAAAAGGCCTTTGGATCTGCATGATATGCAACCTCAAAACCAATGGTTTGGTCTGACAGCAGCCAAGAAGCAGTGCACACCTTTTGACTTGACAGGCAACTGAAAGCCAGTTCTTGGCCACCTTGTCAGACTGTGTGTACCTCTGGCCACCTTACCAGAGAAGCATCAGGCACATGGATCAAACAGAGCTGCTTGGTGTCTTATCAAGCTGCCAAGCCATGGAAAACAACGTGGGAGAGAGCTGGGGAAAAGCCCAGGGTACATCGGGGATGCAGCTGGATAGAAACAACAGAAATTGCTAATGACCCCCTTACCAACTGGACATGGAATTAGCAGAATGGTGAATAACCAGGTTAATGCGATTTTCAGTGTACTATTATGGCCCAAAAAGTGTAAGCTATTTTAACAGAGGGACAGTCTATAAGCGTAGTAAGTATTTTACCTGGTAAACAAACTTTGCAGCATTGGCAGAACAGCTAGTTCAGCTTTGAGATACGCTCTCTCAACAGAATGCCGACAGGCTGGAACAGGTTCAGAAAGGATTTGTGCAAATGATTTTTCAGGACTACAGTGAGAGACCTGAGGAAGTCAGTATATGTAACTTAACAGAAACAACATTAAATGATTTGATCGTCAGTAAAATAATAATGCGAAAAAGTTCATTCACTGTGTGACTTTTCTTAGCCCAGCTGACAAAAGGCAAAGCAAACAGAAAGAAATTGATAACGGGAAAATCCAAACTGGACATAACACACCGTTATGGAATAATGCATAATGGAGCTAGGATGGCATTTATGCAACACCAATGATCATAAGCTGAATGCTCCTCATTACATTTTGTCTTTAGAATCTTTTTTGAAAGGAAGCTCTCTGCCAAGTCACTATTTTTTCAGCAAAAAGGGACAGCTACTGAGCTATCCTGGACTATTACTGTTTTATTAATTTACATATTAACTACATGATTCCTAAAGTTTACCAAGACTGAGACTGTATTCTGCACTCTAGAAAAAATGAGTTGCAAGTAGACCCTGTGCCATCTTAAGACAACAGAAAGCAAAGAAATGGACAGAATTTTAGTAGGCAGTTAAAAGGAAGGATAAGTGCTTGATGTGACAGTCACAAAAGAGAATTGCCAATTGAAAATATGCTTTTTATGGCCTACTTAACTCCAGTCCAAAACGCTGCATTTGAAATAAACCCAGTCCCCAGATATAAAGGAAAGAGAAACAACTGTCATTGCTCTGCAGACCCCACAGAAGAGCAAAGCCTCTCCTTGGAGGCAGTACAAAGGAGACAATATCTGGAAAAGGGACCATGACAAAAGAAAATTACTCTTTATCAGTTTATCAGCAGTAGCAGCCAGCAAAAGTTAAGTAGTTTCTTGAGCAAAGAAAATAATAACATTATTATGTTCTGGAAGGAGCAAACAATCTCAATTACAAGAAAGATGGAGATAAAACATGTACTTAGCATGGGCAACTGGAATAACAGACTGCTCTAATAATCTTCATCTCTGAAGACAATGTGGAACCTCTCTCATCTCTTTCAGAGGATAAATCTGACCAAATAAAGAGATTTTTTTTTTACTATTAAGCTCATATATACATCTTCCAGTGCTTTCAGAAAACCTGCTCTTTACTGTCCATAGCATTTAAGCAAAATTCTTGTTGTAAACATTCCAAGGTGTTTAACAAATGTAGAAAATAAACCCCAGCAGTCACACAAGACAGTTTCATAGGATGATTTAATCGGACACACAAACTGACAGAACATTTTCATTCTCACTGCTTAGTGAGAGGTTGGGATAAACACATCAAGCAGACAGGCTACATTTTACGGATCTGGATTCTGTTGGCTGTCCTTGTTGCCTGACATTTTGCAGGAGAACTTAGCTTCACCCAAAAACTTAAGGTATTTGTGACGATCAGCTAGTCAGTGAGCACACTACAGCTGACAACAAAAGCTGTTGTCGTAAGATGTGGCCATTCCGCTTCTGACCAGGTTTCGTACCAGCTGGAATGACTTTTGCATGTTAAAATCAACATACTTCCCACCACTTTCTACTTTGGACCTCCAAAGCACCCCCAAAAACATGTATAAATCCTGTATTGAAAAGACAGGGCAAACTCTTACCACCTGGTTTCAGTTGGTTCAGATGCCTTGACAGAAATATGCGTTACTTTTCTGAATGGCACAGGAAATGACAGTAAAGATTCACAGTAATCTCATGATCCATGAGTTCAGGGTAATCACAAAAAAGACACACATAACAAGATTTGACTTGTGGTAAAGTTATCTGAAAAGCAAAAATCTCTTGGCTATACATGATGGACAGATAAATGAACAGTTTTGATCTGCTCACTTGTGTTTTTCCTGTCAACCTATTTGATCTGGCAAAGTCATCTGTCAGTGAAGCAAAAGCAGCTTTCAGGAATGGCATCTTTGGTATTTTCCACTGGGGCAGAACTAAACTTCTGAAGTAATTCTGTATTATGTTAATCAATGAGGTGAAATTTAACATGGAGCACTGTACAAATGGTATTAATAATGCACCACTGAAGAAGGAATTTACCAAAAATGCAACTCCCAGACGCACACTCATCTTCAGCAGAGAAAGACTACAGCAAAGCAAAAATCCCATGTCAGCACTCAGCAGGAAAAAGAGAAAGCACCTGACTGGGTCTTCTGTCCGATTTGTTTGGAAGACAAGGTAGCTTGGGTTTGGGAAAAAAGGAAAGGAAAGAAAACCAAACCCTCAACAGAAATTGTGTCACCATAAAAAAAAAGATGCAAGAAAAATCTATCGACCAAGTTTTAAAACATAAAAAATACTTAGTGATGAATAGCTACCTATGATAAATGATCAATTTCCTACCAGTACTAGCTACAGTACACTACTACACATACTAGTACATATAATGTACAGCTATGTATAAAAGTCAGCAGTACACTGTTACCGAATGTAGGTACACTATGCTATTCAATACTATGGCTTTGACATTCTTCAGAATAATGTAAAGGCAGTTTGCTTTCCTGAGAAAATATTTTTCTTCTTCTTCTTCTTCTGAGTGCATGGAATTTCTTCCCTGATACAGCAGCAGTTTTAACAATTGTCTTTCAGTTGGTTTGGAAAAAAAATAACATTTTTTTTCTAATCTTACATAATATCTCTTGCAAGGACATATAACAAGATTTTACTTGTAGTAAAATGTCTTAAAAAGCAAAGCAAAACTCTCTTGGAGCTGTATAGTAAAATATTATTCAGAAATATCAAGGAGGTGGTGTAATGGTGCATTTCACACTATACTTTTAATCTGTCAGCAGATCACCCTATCAGATACTTAAAAGAAACGTATTCTGCAACCAGTTAAACGATAACAATTTTTGGCATTTCATCTACTGACTTCTGTTCCATTTCTATTATTTCTGTCCTCTCTTTTTAATTAAAGCAGAAAGGGTCAGATTACATCTGAAAAATCAATGCCTGCAAGTAAAACATGAAAGCTAAATTTAGGTATACATTACACAAATACAACTGGAAAAAATCTAGTCCATACAGATATGCTTTAAGGTATTAGAAAAATTTTTTAAATCGTCTCAATCCTGACATTTTTTATGCATCTTTTCCTATTTTTCCACTCACCAGACAGCATACAAGCATCAAGAATGGTATTTTTATTTTTTCCCTATGAAAGTCTTTTCAACAGTACCTGTGTCTAGAATAAATTTAATTATTTTTCTCCTGCACACTTGCATATTTCTGTATACAATTTCAACAAAAATAACTCTTTGTAGGAAGCATGAATGAAGAAGAGCATGTGACATTTCCAGCTAAGTGGCAGGATGCAGACTACCAGGAAAAGATAACTGAAGTCAATGGTGAGCACTTGCAAAACGTAAGCCAGTTTGGCAGAACCTCGTACTGTACTGCAGTCGGGAAACTAGATAACAAAAGGTTGGCAATGTGCATTCTGCTCTTTAATAGAAAAGATGATATCAGATAAGCTAACAGCCAAATAGTCACATCATGTCTTTCCTCACAACAACATGGACAGGAATACCTGGCAGTACTAAAACTTCATGGTATTTTGTTTGGAAGAAAAACTAATCTGAACTGTATGCTAAGATGACCTTTCATTTAGATAAAACTGAATTTAAAAACTACTCCTTCTGAAAAGAGATAGCATAATTCATTAAGACAATTTTCTGTAAAACTGATAACTATCTAGTCATTGTCAGACATTTCACCGCTATCAAATGTAGGCCTATTCCACTAGTAAAACTCATATGGTTTTCTGTATAATGAAAATATACAGAATGAAACTAACGAATTCAAGAAACAGAACTAACACTAAGGTTGTTTTGCAAATACAGCAATATGTTCATCGTAATGTTTAGTTTGCCTTTTGCCTTTTACCTAAGCTTTGTTTGTAGAGTACATTTGAAAAAAACCCTTTGGAGGAGCTGAAGCTCCTGTCTTTCCTATGATATTTCACACAGTTAGTACCTTAAAAGAAAGGTAAGTTTTCCCACAAAATAAAGTACTGTACCTTGCTTCTTATTTTGAGCTTTGTGTTACGATGTACTATGGTTAGGAAAAAAATTATTTTTCTACATTAATTACATGTGAACAAGCAGTAAAAGAACCTAAATTCAGAAATATCAGACATACAGCCACTTCAAAATTTTTCTGCTATTATTTCTAAAGACAAAATAATTTGCTACATCACTGAGGACTGTGGCATAAATATGCTTGTACTACCTATTGTTACAAAACAGGTGAAATCTATTTTAGAGTAATTTCTTAGCTTTTGCTTTTAAAAGTGAAAAGAAAATTCAGTTTCTAATATGGACAGCAACACAGAACATACACCCATCATGAGGGTTTTTAGCCTGAAATTATAGCTCAGACTTCTATTAGATGAGATGCAGGACATTAATTGGCAATAGAGGAAAGCTTTTATCCCAGAGAGGGAAACAGCCCCTGGAGCTGAGTGCTGACTCCAGCAGCAGTCAGGAGAGCCCTGGCCCAATTTATCCGTCTCTTTTCTCCCACCCTGGAGGTGGGATCCGTGCCACATATTTGTGCCCCCAAAGGAGGGAGAAGGGTTGCTGAGACTATGGTTTTATGGATTAAGCCTGGCCAGGCTGTCTGCCTCTCCAAATTTCCCAGGAATTGTGAGAACTTTTTTTCCCAAGAGGTATTCTGAGAGACTGTGGGGATGTAGTTAAGGATAGGAGGTAGGACTTCACTAACTTGCTTGCCTCCAGTTCACATTGCTCTGTTTGCTCTGTCAGCTCCCAGCATAATGCAGTCTAATGCTTCAGTGGCAGCCTGGGACCCCTCACTGGAAAAGCCATGTTCAGGCATTGATTTGGCAGGTTGACACCATTTTGCTGAGAAAAACAAGCAAGTGAAGGGAAATGGTGTATCTGAACTGTTTAAACTTAACTACATCTGAATAAAATTGGATAGGATTAAGAAAAGGTGTTTTTCTAGCTCTAGGGCCTTTTCTCCTCCAAATTTCAAAGATTTCCAATGTAATAGCTTTTCTCTATCCCACCCTCCCCTAAAAGTCAAAGGAATCTTAAAATACCAAACCCAATATGCAGTTTATGTACAGGTGTAGTAATCTGCTCCAATTATAAAATTATAGACAGTGCATTTGCAGGAATTTGCAGTTGAGGATTGTGATCCTTATTCTTTAAGTCTACAATAAGGTATAGAGGGTAAAATGGACAAACGCCATAACACAGGCTAGGGCACTTGACAGTGCAAGGAATGCCTCTTCAGCAGCAAAGCCCAATTGTGTTCTGAAATCAGTAGCTGAGATCCAGCCTAGAACCTGTTGTGATCAGCGGACATTACTATTTAACTATGAGGAAGCCTATGCAAAGCGTGTTTGCGAAGCTCAGTCCACTATCCAACAGACATGTGCTGACACTATAAATAAATGACAGCTTTATTGGCAGGTTCATCAGAGCCTTCATCACAACATGACTGCAACAGCCTTGAATTGCCATGTAAGGCACTTCATGCTCTGCATCACTTCCTAACACCTATAATAAAAAAAGCAAAGCTACAGTCAGAAATTTTTTTGTCCATATATTTTGTGTATGTAGCCTGGACGTATAGTGTAATTAATATTTTATAAATGAGAAATTTTGTACAAAAATGCTGAGGAAATGGGGTGGGTTCTTTGATAGTTATTTGATTATATGTACTTTACAGCAGGAAAAACTTTGTAAGCAAACTCACAAATATTTGCCATTTACTTGAACTACAAATGACAATGTAAACATAATTCTTGTCCTTGGCTTGCTCTCTTCTAAATGCTAACTGTAAAGCACAGTTGGTGATTTACACAGTGCTTGTAGATTCATACAGAGTTTACAGATTTGTCTGTTGCCCAAAGTGATTCTTGTGTTCCAAGTAAGTGGTGGATGGATGAATAGACAGACAGACATGTGGTTATGAATGCCCAGAGAAGACTGAAAGCAATAACATGCAAAGCCAAATTAGGACTGCAATTGGCATGTTGTCTTTCCTCAACATCCATTATGGTCTAACATTTGTTTTGTGTAAACTTTGTTTTGTTTTTCTATACAGTTTTGATTTTTACCTCTGTGCTTCCATCCACTCTTTATTCTGGACCTCTGAAAATGAACACTAAGTTTCTTGAATTATTTTAAAATATATAAATACCTACATATTTGATTAGTTAGAAAAATAAATATCTTTCTTGAATCCAAAACAGATTTTAAATAAGAGAAAACAGTAGTCACTAGCTGTTACAAAAAATAGCATTAAGTGTGGATCAAAAACTAACTTCCAGGAAGTATGCAATGACAATATAGAAAAGCAAAGTTCATAGGAAAAAAAGAATGTCAGAGTTATGTAAGGTTCTTGTACATAACATTGAGGAAGCCGTTTTTGAAAACTTATCACTATTGTCTATATATACAAAACCTGAGCACTCACCAACCAAAAAAGAATAATATACAGTTTTACCTGATGCTTGCTTCCTGTGGTCTAATAAGACAGTTTCTGGAACGACCATACTGATTTACATAAACTGTCACTTCCACTGCACTGAAGAAAAAGAGGGCTGTCGGGCTGTCACACAGTCCCACCTCACCAACCACATCACCAAACAGCTTACAGACTACAGAAGGCTATCAGCTGTTTCAATGAGCTCTTTCCTTCCCATCTGCTTTTCAGGATGAGGAAGTAGCATTACTTTTTTGGAAAGTCTTGGGTTTCTCTTTTTTGGCACAAAACATTGACTATTTTTATGAAAAGGGGTTCTTGTTTTTCAGCCATACTTTCTTTGGAAGGAAGAAGAAGAGTTTAGCTCTTGCCATAGCATGTTTACTTTTGCCAAGAGCATAAAGTTAATGCCAAATCCCAGAAGAAATATATAATATGAAGGAGAATTATTGAGGAATAAATTTGTAATGCTTTATTTTTAACAACATTACCTGTTTCTAAAAAGGAATATATTTATTTTTCATAGGTGACTGCAGAGCACATGGGCCAGGCTTTCCCTCCACTGAGTTCAGAACAGCTTTTACAATGTCTCTAGGTCTAATGCCAGAGCTCTGCTGAGTTACTGAAAAGGAAGTCGAGAAAGAGAAGGAAACACCTTCAGGTATGTCAGAGTAGCTCTATTGGAAGATCTCCTATCTGTTTGTGTGGATCCCAGTAATTGGGCAGACATCAAAGTACCTGTCTGGTTATGCAGTAGTTTATCTCAGCCATTAACGAAGGACTTGACTTTTGAAATGGACATTTTACAGACCAGGAAATCTTTGGGAAGAGTGCCGTTAAACCACAACAGTGCCTCAATACCATTTTTGTTCCTTGTAACCCATTCTTCAGTGTGAAAACATCAAGACCTACCAAACATGCAAAACCAGGGAAAAGTGAAAATCAGAATAAAGGGTGAGCAAGCTTGCAATGGTGAAGAAACATCCATCCAGTAACAGGCTGTCCGTTACAAGGAAGACCCTGAAAAATTGTATCTGCCTGTGTAGTGTTAAATCAAACATCAGCTATGTGAACTCACATGTTAAACAGGCATTTCCACAGACAGTTTTAATGAAATAGAATACCTGATTACTTATGTGGGAAGTCTAAATATTTCCTCTAAACTCAACAGTATCCAAAGTGCATCTCATTTGATCCTAAGTATCTATACTCAATTACCCTTCCAGCAAGAAGAAACAGTAAAACAGGCATCTGGGGTGCATGGCCTTGCCCTGTAACACATGTATCTAAAATAGGCAGATCTCGTGACTGACTGATAATGCCACCTCTCTCTTTAAACTCATTACAGCAAGATGAGAGATGACCAGCTTAAACTAAACATCTGTCTTTTAGAAGGCTAACCGTAAGGGAGATAAAAGCTATCTTAAGTGTTTCTAATGCTTTAGCACATTTCCTTCCCAGTGTTTTTCAGATGCAATACAGAAAATGGATATGCAACTTTGTGCTTTCTTTGTTGGAGCAAAATTACATTCTTCAGTGAAGGCACAAGAGGCAGTGACAATGTAACTCATCTTCTATGCACCAGGCAAGTGCGGCACCTGTGCAATTCGGAAAATGCAAAATTATACACACATACATCAGCAGGTGTTTTAAAAAAAAAGAAAAAAGAGAAAAGAAAAAAGAAAAAATACTCCCAAATAATGTTTTTGAGATTAAAAAAAATAAAAATCTATGCTGCAGTAAGGTCCTATTAAAGAATTCTGCACTTTTTAAAACACAATAGTTACCTCTGTTTCCTCTACTTTGGACAATGTTTCCAGGATTTGAAATGTTAACCTAACAGTGAACTGAAACTGAGGACACAAATAGCTAGCTTCATGTACTTTCCTTTTTTTTTCTTTTATTTTTTCTTTTTTTTTTTGCATAATATGTATATGTCTTAATAATTATTGTTACTGCTCAGCAACCTGAATACCTAAAGGTGCTTGCCAAAATTATATCTTAATCTTTGTCAAAAATTGCACAGTCCCCTGAAATAACTTCTGTGGGTAATTAGTAAGTTTGGCAAGAATTTTCTGCATTGGACATGGGACAGAATCTTCCCTGTAGATTCTTAGACTAATTACCTAAGGAGTAAAAGACCAAACAATTACAAACTTGAAAAAATATTTGGTCTAAAAAAAGCACAGTTAATTTCAGAACTAACTCAAATTGAGAATCAAGATGTGGGCTTAAAATGAAAACTGTACTAAACTTTGTTTAAAAGTAGTTACACAAAACAGAATAAAAGTAAGTAAATTGATTATGCCACACATAAAGCTCTGTACCTTAGACAAGTTTGTCTTAAGGCCCTGTCAAAAGTTCTATCAGTTACCCCGGTAGGTTCACAGATATTTAAAAAATAGCACTCTCATGGCCTTCCTGGTCTCACACTGCTAAATGAAGAGGGGACCAGAGCAAACAAATTTGAGCACAGGGCATGTGATTATCCATACTCCCTACCTGTTAGTTCATTCCCTCACTCTGTTTCAGATTGTTCCAGCTTGCTGTTTCCAAGACAAAATTTAAACTCGGTCTTAAATGTAGTTCACTCCAGGGACCATTTCTCAACAAAACTGCACGCGTTCAGATCCAACCAGCTCAGCTCCGGAGAGACTCGCCTGCCCCCTCCTAACATGCCACAGGGCAGGCAACATATACCCATGTATACCCTCCGTCCCATGCTATAAAAACCCTCACTCAGTGGACCACAGCACAGCCCTTGCACCACACAGATAACTTTGAACCCACAAGAACACACACAATCACAATCATCAATTTGTCCTAAAAGCACAATGTTGGGACTCAGTATGAAGCTGGAAGATGATGAAAATCACATATTCTTCATGTGTTAAAGCTTATGAAAAGGGTCTGAATGGCAGGATTATCTCAAAGCTTGAGCAGGGCTTAAGATTCAAAAGTATTTCTTATTAGTTTTAAAAGCATTATTTGACATCTCTGAGTACTAGTTTATATTTCTGAAAAGTGGGCTATATGTTGCGGAGAAACCCTGCACAGCCTAATTAACATTTAGAAAATGTTTTAAGGTCCTCAGATGAAAAGCAAGACCTCATGTGAATTATGATATCACACAAAGTCTTAACTGGCAAAACTTCAATGACTTCAATTCAGAGAATAACTTAACCTACCCACTAAATTACTGATTTGCCTAAATACAAGGAAGAATCATTCACTCTCCCATTAATGAAAGACAGATTTTCAAATGACACACTCTTGTAGGTGAGAACCATTTAGTTTAGCTGGAAACTATCTCCAGAATTGCAGTACTTCAAAGCAGAGCATGAAACACTGGCATATCATTTTTTTTGGCTCCAGAAGGGTATTCTGAAATTAAGTGTAAAGGCCAGAAGCTAAAATGCTTAATCCTTTTACAATTTATTAATCCATTTTATTAAGAACAATGAGAGTATCACTACATTTTTTTCTTAAGCATAGCAAGCAGGAAAAACTTAGTGCTTGACAAATAAAAACCAAATTCATTAAAACTACATTTTCTACTGCAAGAAGGAAAATGAAGCCCCTTTAAACACTGCCTTAAGGCAATAGACTTAGAAACATTTACTTAATCAGCACTCTTAAACAAACTTACTTAACAGTATTTCTCCATTACCATCTACTGTGACAATCCTTAACTCAACAATACTGTAAATCCCTGAAAAGAAACAGTCAAGATGAAAGGCAAATAGACTAATGCATAATTGACAAAAGGACTAATGTTTAAAGAACCGGTAACACCAAAATCAGGAAAGCTAGGTATAATCTCTAGCACCTTAAAGCAACAAAGCATCCTTACTGCTCCAGGAATGAGAGAATTAAAATAAATTTTTAAAAAAATGGGGGGGGACGACACCACCAGAAATTAAACAAAACCAAACAAACCGGAAAACGACCACCCCAAGGAATTTACAAAGTAAGACACATCTAGATTGTAGCTAGTCAAAACTGAGAAAGCATAAGACAGAGCCATGAAGCTCAGCATAAAAAGGATCAGCCCCCCCAATAGTAGCAAAACTGGCACCAAGTTTCCTTTCTGCGCAGAAAGGCAGGCATTCAGGGGCAAGCTACAAAACCCCATGCCAATCAGGTACCCTCGCGAAGTGAGGGCCCAGGCTTTCCGTGGTTTATTTCCCCTTTGATAGGAGTGATTAAGTCCCATTAGCATCAACGGGAGGAAGGCATGCATGGCGAGGGGTGGAGGCGCTCCCTCAGAGACAACCGCTGGTGGCACCCGGGCTGCCCAGCAATTAACGCACAACGCGGCAGTGGAGAGAGCAGCTGGGGAAGAGAAAAGAGCTGGGAAAAAATAATACGTATATCAGAGAGAAATGGCAGTTTCAAGCACAAGGAAAGCTCGTCGTGTCTTCGGGATTTAATCACGCATTTTAAAGGGAACAGAAAGGAGCAGAGGGGGAAAGACGGGCTCTAACCCAAAGCGTATCATGAGCAATACACAAAAGGGATTGGAAATCAGAAACTCTTCCATAGCGGGCAGCAAGCTCCACAAGTTTCCATCATTTCAAACTCAGTGTTGATAAGGGTCAAGAGGAAAATCCTTACTTTTAGGAATGTTTGCTGTAATCTGTTCCTTGAAAAATGACAGCTATGGAATGAATCAAGTAACTGCTGTGAAAAATCATCTGTTCTGCAAGAGGCAACTGGCAAGTTCTCTGCCAGCTGGTATTTAAGAGACTATTTTATGTGAAGAAAAACAAAACATAATTTACAGAGTAAGTTCATCCAAATTCACCAAAAGGTAAAGTACATTTATTTTCTTGACCATAAGTTATTAACAATTTCTCCTCTTAGACACGCAAAACCACCAGTATCACAGCTGATCAGCAATTTCTAAATCTGAAAAATATTCTTAGAAATCACGTGTGCAGATTATCAGTGCCAAAATCCATCATGTGGATCCGAGAGGAAAAATTCATCCACTAGCCTGTTCACCAGTAATCCTTTCAAGTTTATCCCTTAGTGAAAACCTAATTAGAGTGGCATACAGGAAGAGACACAGAAAGGGCCAAATTCTTCTGAGAGAGATCCTCACTGAAATTTGAAGGATAAGTACACACAACTTTAGGACCATTTGTAGCTTCATATTTTAATTTAGTAGTTACCTTCCCATCCATTTAAGAATAGCAATTTTGTCTACTTTGTTCTAAGTATCACAACCTCTATTTTATAAATCAGTCACTGTGTAAATACATCTACCTGGGGAATTGTTTATTGTACATAACACCTGACATTGCAAAACACTGTTTAGTCTCAGGTTAAAACACAAACAAAACAAAGCAAAACAGGATTACAAGGGTGAAATTTGCACAAATTAAAATAAATTCACTGTATTTTTATCTCTAAATATGCAGAAAGAGTGAACTCTATATGTGGCTACAGAGCACAAATTATACACCCACAAAGCACAAATTAAAGATCTGGGCACATAAATACTTATTTTACAGTTCCACTAACCACAGAAGTTTATGCCACAAGCTTTTGATCAGAGGTTCCGAAACAAAGCTAACTTCAAGCTTCATCTCAGAAGCATGATGCAGAAAGGGACGCATAATCTCTATTTGAGCCAAACACTGCACATCCATCTAATGTACCGAGATAAATCCTGATCCTGCAAATATTTAGTTACAAGAACATCCAACGGAACTGGCCAAAGATGTCAACAGAAGCTCTATTTATTGACTTATGCTAAGTGTCCACAAGACAAAAATCTGCTTATCTTTATTGATAATGTGCTTACTTAGAAAGTCAGAGGAACTGGACCATGCCTACCACTCCTAATCAACAGCACTCGCCAGGCCTACCTTAGCTACTCAGATGATTTGACTACAGCTGCAGAGCAAGTGGGAGAATAGTTCAAGTCACAAGTGCAAGCTATTATCTTTCTGTTTTAGCAAACATACAAAAATTAACTCAAGGTGGTTAGCAACAGGAATTTTTGAAATATCTTGCCTCACGAGGCCCTTATTCACAGCAAAAAGGCTTCTGTTTTTTTCAGCTAAACTGGAATCAAATAACGTTTGACAAACAAAAGTCTTCACTGTAAAAATTAAGTGGCTTCCTGAGAGCACCCATGTAATTTAAAGAATTAGACTTGTTTCTAATACCTACAGAATAACAGATTTAACTTAAAGCACACGCTTACAGTTTCTGTAATGTGAGATGTTTTCACAATTAAATAAAAATACTTCAGCTGCTTTTTGCAATCCTGCTCTGAATTTGTATAATCAATCCAGCCTCGTTAACATTTTACACACTCTACCTTATTCAGGTTTCCTCTTATTCTGAATACGGAAACTCTGCTGATAGAAATCAGACACCTAGACAGAAGCTCAGATGAGTGTTTAGTAAGCATGCTTTCAAAATATCCCCATTTTGAGAAGCGCTCGTTATAAAGCAGACTTTAATTCCATCTAAAACCAAACTAATTTAAATTTCAGTAGAACTACTATCTGTGTTAGCCTGTTCCTTACTCTGCCAAATCAGGTCACTTCAATGGTAACATTCAGTCAGTCTTTTGCTTGGCTTATCCTCAAAAAAACTCTACTTGTGCTAAATGGTAGGTAGGTAGACTCTCAAATATTTTAAAGCTCGCCCAGGAACTGTATCTCACAAATCACACCAATGGATGTTCAATATACATTTTGTTGTTCATATGTTCTAAAATTGGAAAAAGTCATAATATTAAGTGTTTGTAGTAAATTAGGTATAAAAAAATGCAATTACTCACACATACTTGGTAAGAGCTACTTTTTAATTCAACTGAGTAGACAAAAATGAACATTTCTCCACAAGTGCTACTTGAGAAAAATCCTCCCTATCAGAAAATATTCTATGTATGATGTCACTGTGATTTCACTACATGGACCTAGTGTTTCACATGAGTGCAAAGTAATAAATTTCCAAACGAAACAACCTAAAATAAAATTTGATGACACATTTCTTCATCTCTCAGCTGAAGCTATTAAATGGTAACCAGTTTACTATCAACATTCCTATTAACTTTTATGATGCTTTGTTTTCCCATCATCCTACACAGAGCCCCTCAAAACATAAATGCACAAAGATTGTTCAGCATTTGGCACTACTGACAGGTGAGGGAGAGATGGGCTAGCTATCTTC
>VZTL01052044.1:0-20401 GCA_013400535.1 Scopus umbretta | reverse complement strand
AAAAAAAAAAAAAAAGGCCTGGAGGAGTCAAGAGAGCCTGACAGCTTAGTCTGGTGCAGGCACTGTAGCTCCATTTCCCATGCAGAAAGGTATTTTTAGAGGAAGACTGGTAACCAGCTGTGAGACATCCTGAGCCCATCTTTGATTTCTCCACCTTTCAACACCAATGCAATGGCTACCAGTAACACCAGCTTGAAACACGGCCATGAGAGCAGCATTCTGGTGGAATCCATGAACTTCAAGACAAAAGTCCAGATCAGACTTTGGTCTTTAACCAGAGGTGGCCAGTAATGAACTTCACTTACATGAAATGGGAGAAAACAACACAATTGCATCAATATACCAACACTGCTTTCAGAGAGACCTTGAGAAAGCCGGCAGCTCCAGTCAATTTAAGAACCCTACACAGTCAAAACCCACCAGAATCAGCTAACGGTCTAGACTTCAGAGGACAGGGGGTTGTTACACAATCAGAAACATTTTTTTTCTGCTAAAACATCTTCTGCTTTGTAGTTAAGATATTGTTTTCACAGGTTTTCCTTGTAAACAAGAAGCTTTTGTACTTGTCAAAAACATTCCGCAGTGGGGTTGACCTAGCCAGCTGCCAGACCATCCAGGTGCAATAGCCAACCCTGCTTTGAGATCCTACATCCAGGAAGGTCCATCAAGAAGTTATGCAGGTCTCCCCAGCACGCCTGAAGAGCCAAAACACTCCTTGTCAATAGCAGTTTATTATGATAAAACTGGCTTTACAAGGAGCTTGGGATTTATGGGAAGTTACGGAAATAACCTTTATGAAACAAAAAAAAAAAAAAAAGGGAAAAAGGAACACATGCAGCAGGAGCTCGTATTTGTTCTGAAGCAAATGTGCTCACACTGAGATTTTTCTGCCAGGTTTAATGAACAGAGCAGTAGTAAGCCCCTTCAACTCCCAGGGTATTATTTTCTCTAGGTCTAAAATACAATTCCCTCCATATCAATCTTGCTCTTTATTGCACGGCAGCGATAGCTCTCTTTGAAGGTGGCAGATGCAACGAAGAATGCTCCAAAACATTTCACTTACAACCTCTGCTAATAAGTCTGTGGCTGGGGCCTTCTACAGTTAGAGCACTGAGTCTAACCCAGATTTTTGCAATGAACGCTTGTGGCAAAATACTGTCTTTTTATTCAAGGCTACAAGATTGTGCATATTTACCTGGGTGTTGTGGTTTAGTCCCAGGCGGCAACCAAGCACCACACAGCCACTCGCTCACCCTCCCCCACAGTGGGACAGGGAAATCAGAAGGGCAAAAGTAAGAAAACTTGTGGGTTGAGATAAGAACAGTTTAAAATTTGAAATAATAATGAAGATAATAATAAAGATAATAATTATAATAATGATGATGATGATGATGACGACGATGAAAAGGAGAACAACAAAGAGAGAAACAAGACCCAGGAAAAAGCAGTTGATGCAACCGCTCACCATCCACACCAATGCCCAGCCAGGCCCTGAGCAGCAATTGCTGCCCCCCCAGCCAACTCCCCCAGTTTCTATACTGGGCATGACGCCATATGGTATGGAATAGCCCTTGGGCCAGTCGGGGCCAGCTGTCCTGCCTGTGCCCCCTCCCAGCTCCTTGTGCCCCTGGCAGAGCATGGGAAGCTGAACAGTCCTTGACTGGTGTCAGCACTACTGAGCAACAACTAAACCATCAGCGTGTTATCAGCATTGTTCTCACACTAAATCCAAAACACAGCACTATAGCAGCTATTAGAAAGAAAATTAACTCTACCCCAGACAAAACCGGGACACTGGGCTAACAGGATTATTCCAGGTTGGTGATGCCCTTTCTAGCAAAAGGAGAGAGTCTGTGCTGTCCACTTTTACTCAGGAATTGTCATCCCAGCATTGAGGACTGCACAGGCCAACCTGCTGATCTCCAGTTCCACGATTTTCACATGCTGCAGAGATTAAAGATCATGTTTTTAAGAGAGACCACTGCAACCTGACCCCAACATACCTGCTAACAGCCACTATGGCCGAGGATGCTGAGATGAGAACACTATTTCCTCAGCTGCACAGACTCCGGTTACCAAGCCGAAAGGCTTCAAGTGGGAGGATGACCAAACCATTGATGTGAAATTGGGGTGGGGAACATGCCATGTTCAGCTTATGCTGTAATACCTACAGGTAAAGCCTGGCAAAAGACAATACATGCGTGCACAAATTAGTTCCATGCATCTGTGTATGTGTGCATACATACATATATTTATTTTTTATATATATATATATATATGAACAGCAGAACATATATATATATATATGCCCTCCTGTTCTTCATCACGAAAGTCTGTGCCAAGTGAGCTGAATGATTATAATCTCTTGCGCTCTTACCAGCATGAAACTTTTTTTTTTTTATTTCCTTGTACTTGTTAAAAGCCAGAAAACATAAGGAAAGGATTTCAGTTAGGGCTATCTTGCTCACATTTTGGAACCATCTCCTCATCATGTGTGTATGCAGGTGCTCGAAGGCAGTCATTTCCTGCTGGATAAAAGCATTCTGCTTTGATGTCAATCATTTGGGACATTTTTAAGCAGCAGAATAAATATGCACTATGAAGATGTGATCAAGCAAAAAGCATTTAAGTCAAGTGATACTTATTTAACCCAGGATTTTTTAAACACACACACACAAATAAAGATTAAAAGCTGTTGTGTTTGAATGAGGATTAGCTTATGAAACAGACTGGACATGAGAAGCTTCACTTCTCTCGCCGGCAGTAAAAAGAGGAGAATGAGGAAAGCACATCTCGGTGGAGTCTAGGGGTGAAAACATACAAATTATCAAGTAATTATTTTCTTAAATGCCAAATTTGCATATGCCAAATAGTACTGAAAAAATTACAGGCCTGTAAATTTGTATTCCTAATTCAACGGTAATAATTTTCTCTAGGATATGAGAACACATAAGTGAAAGACTTATGTTTATGGGAATAAACAAATCTATGCTTGTATCACAAGAGTGGTGTAACAAAGCAGTTACAGCTACGACCGGTATTTCCCAATTTTCCTTTCCACTATTGACAAAAACACTTTGATCCTCCCAAGCCTGTTTGAACCATGTTGGCACAGCTAAAGTAAGAAACAAAACACTCCCCCCAACCCCCACACAAGAACTCTGCTCCCTTTGCTAAATCAACACCCATCTTTACCAGCCTAAAACAATCATAAAAACATACACTGAGTATGTTGGAAGATACTGTTTTTCTGCCTGAGGCAACCACATGCCTTATGCCTGTATTAAAAAAGAGTTGGCCTGGTTTATAATGCCCACACAGACCGGTATCCGCATTGCCAAGGTCTGTTTGTTTTTCTCTAAAAGTTTGTGGAACACACTCAGCCAGAATACCTAGCCAAGTAGTAACAAAGATGTTTAAAAGCATTCTGAATACGATTTATACTTTGTCTTTTCTTCCCTGTTCTTTGTAGAAAGTGAACATATCATACAAACACATTTAATTCCATCCTTTCCCCCGTCCTCATATTCACCAATTAATTTAGGAACATTTAAGACTCAGCCACAGAGCTTTAAATGCTCTGAGCTACTTGGATTACAGTAACTTGTGAAGCATCATGCCCCAAAAGAGACACTCATGGAAATGGCAACAAATGATGAAAGGGCTTTATTGTGCAAAGATTTCAAAATGCTGGAAATCCTTTTGCATTTCCCCTCTCTTCACTTTTTTCTCCCCTCCCCTAGCTGGGAATAAGGAAACAGCAAAGTTATTCTATAGCTGGTTCCCACCACCCTAACATTCTGGTTCCCATTGAGCTGTGCATTCAAGCAAAAACAAGAACAAACATTAACAGTTCCATTCCCATCCATCTACTAGACAGGAACTCACAGATGCTTCATTATATACCTCCTGCTGGCACTGATGAGGCAGAAGATTTGTAAAGAAATGAGGGGGAGGCTCAGACAAAACACAAGAGTCATTGTAATTGTTCTCCTTCCTAATTCTATCAGCTAATGTCAGCCAAAACACCAAGCTACTTTAAGCTTGTCCTCACTGTTAAAAATACAGGCATTGTCAACAGCATCTCGAGCGCCTTTCACGGATTGTCCAAATGTTACATGCGTGAGTTTAAAGAAGGTAAGAGGAGGGGAAAAAAACAGGACCATTTTGTGTAAGTGGAATTTTATTATATATATATAAATAACAACAAGAGACTGAGGAATTTTGAGACTTGCTACTTGCAATGCTGATCCTGCAATAGGACAAGCATGAGCAGACTTGAGTCCCGCTGCAGAACTGAGGACAAGGTCTCAAGACTGACCCAAAATACGTAGTGTCCTTTCACAGATTCCATACCAGAAGCCCAAGCAGCACACCATCAGTCCTTCTTTCCTGAGGCAGGAGGCAGATTAGTCACATTCAAAATTAAATTGGATTCAGACAGTATTCCGCTTTTTCTTGGGAAATTGTTGCTCACATCTGTATTTTTTATCCACCTATAACTGAGGAAAGGGGACAGAGGATAAGGGGGAGAGGGAGGGAGGAAGGGAGGAAGAAAGCAGAATTACATATCATAAGCCACTGCCTTTCCATTGTCAAAGTGCAATTACAACTTTGTTCCTCAAATAGATTTTGATCAACTTGCCACATCAGAGAAAATTCTCAATACCAATTTACTTCTAGTACAGATTTAACTCTTCATATTAGTGACATTAGAGCACTAATGATTACGTCTGCTCTAGAGAACCCGATTCCTATAGTTGAACTGTATGGAAATATAAAAAAAGAACAAACACTTCACAGCAACAAAACAGCAACTGGAATCTTGTGTAATAAACCAACTTTCTCGAACAGAATTATTTTTAATTCCCATTAGTTGCATTTTTTCCTTATCTCACTTACTCTGGTCTAAAGCTTTAACTCGAAGAAATGGAATTCCCTAAATATAGAACCTGAACAGAGTGAAAATGAGATATGCTATCTTCATGGAAAAACACAAAGCCATGTCACTTCCGTGCAACTCTTCAGCACAACAGCTGGATAAAATTAAAGTTTGCTTCTCCCATGATGGGATGTGGTTTGAGCTGCTGTTTGCATATAATTATTGATGACAAACATACTATAATAAAGGAGGTGCAACGCTGCTGTTCTTTGGAATGGAGAAATATGTTACTGTCTCCAACCCAGAGCGATTTTGTCCTTGGCTGATCATTCACAATTCAGAGACCCATGCTGTGGCAAATCTTTATGAGGGAAATGAGTCTGCATTTATTTTAGTAACCAGATTCAACCAGGAATATTGCCAACAGTTGAAAAATACAGTGAGACTTTCAGGACTGATCTCATTCAGAATAAACAAACACGTCTTTTCAAAGATCACAGCAGCGTTCTCCAACCTTTGGGATCACCCAAACCCAACAAAACATCTGGACTTCTGTATGGAGTTGAATAACCGGATTTGATTTCAAACAGAAGTAACTAATTGCCACCCCCGCAGAACAGCTGAAAATTGATACTGAATTGATACTTTCACCATCTGGTTGCTCTAGGTCAAAAAATCTAGCAGTTCCATTTGTGTACCGAAACACATGGCAAACCAAGCACATGTCAAAACCAGCAGCACCCAGGTACTTTAATCACCTGAGCAATTATCTGAACTCTTTAAAAAGAAAGACGGTAGAACATCTGAGACACCAGCTCTTAGTGAGGTTTCCTCAAAACTTACTTATGTAGCACGAGTATATGTATGATTAAAATCCTGAGGACAAAGGGTCTGGATACCAACTTCAGTATGAGTCTTCCTGACAGCTTTGTTCCTTTCCTTCCACCTACCCCCCCCTTAAAAAGAAAATGTGCCTTAAGCAAAAAGCACTACCATTTCAAAAAGTCCATAATGACTGATCGGAAATTATATTCACATAGTAAGAAATGCTAAAAGAAAATAAAAGGTATTTACGCATTTCTGTTTGCAATGAGTCTTGATACTTGTACAGTGTCCCACACACATAAACAAAAGGTCAGTTTTCCTGGCTTTTTATCATTCGGAAGCTCTGCCCTAGTTCACAATAAGCACAGTATTTTAGGGAATTTTAGAGAAGCTTTTCTTCTTCTTGGTTCTCCTGGGTATCTTCACTCAAAACAAAACTGTTTGGGTTTATTTTTAATTATTTTTCACAGCTATTTCATAAAATACTTGGAAAACATGTATTCTTAAAGACTTTATAGTCATATGTCTGAAGGAAAAACTAATGTATTCATAAATCAGCCAGCCAACATACCTTTTTCCCCTTGTGAGAATTAGCTATAGCAATTAAAAACACATGAAGGGAAACACAACATCAGAAACTAGTTTTGCTTTTAAAGCTGACTGTGTAGCAGTGGAAAGCTGTTGCTCAGCAGATGCATGCATTCCATCACATCTGCAAACATTTGTGACTGGTGATGATGCATGGAAGAAAAAAATTGATGCAGTTTTCTAAATCCAGACTCTACTTACACAGTGGGCAGTTAGGAAAAGAACAATTTGACTTGTAAATGGAAGACCGCATGCAAAAATAATGCGGAGTCCCTACAATGCTAGGATTACTTTCTGATGAAAAGTAAGTCTTTAACACAATGTGAAAATAATACAGGGCAAAGACAAGCAACTAGAAAACCTGTTCAGAAAAGGCACCCTTTATCAACTGATAGCAGAGTAGGTATCTGATTTTGTAATAAATTATGTCCAATTATATTATCATTAGTAATACAGAGCAATTTTTGTCCTACGAAATTGAACCATCTTAAAAAAGTTGAGAGCATGTTTTTGTTTTGCTTTTCTAGAGTTTAGAAAGCAGCCCAGTGGCCAAGTCAGAAACAAAAGTGGCGTCTCAACTCGGGTTTCCAGCTCGGAGAACTGGGAAATGCTGCCTCCACTTCCTCCACCGCTCGTTCCCAGCTGATGAAGCATGTCTCCTTAGGGAGATGCATCAACACGAAAGGTCAGGCACATCGTGGACTGTTACAGGCTGTAAGATAACGCTGTACCCTGGCAGTGACGAATCTCTAGAGAAAACATATCAGTAGGAAAGGGGTTTCTTTCCCCTCCTTCATACCTGCACAGGTGTGACAAAGGCGGCAAAGAGGTGTTTGGTACGGGGGGCAGAAATGGGAAGGGAAGAAAGAAAAAAAAAAAACCCAATACGTTAACAAGGTCTTGCTAAATTAACTCAGAACCCTTGGAGGAGACATACATTTACTTGCTATGCTCTAAAGAGGAAGAATTTCAGTAAGTTAAATAGTGTTAAGGAGCACACATATTCTTGAGAAATGTTAAGATGAATCACATTATTACCTCTCTTCCCCTCTTTCTTCATCAATATGAAGAAGATAGCTACAAGTCAAACTTGCAAATGTTCAGCTTTTCCAGGTTATTTTGCTGCTGCAGCCACATACTATTACCAGTCTTTATCCTTTACCTGTTTGATGCCAAGTGATCTGGTGTTCTACTTCTGAACTTGCTCCTCATTTGAAGCAGCATGGATTTCCAGGGGCTTGTCACCATCTGCATCACCCTTGAGGAGAGAAAAATATGCACAAAATTTCGATTGAGGCAATCCATGATTAATGTTTTTGCTAGAGCAGAAGCCCTCTTCAAAAGCTGAAACAAAAACTTCTTGCAAAATCAAGTGGTTGATGAGACTAATTCAGTATAATATACTCAAATATGATCTTCTCCCAAACGGTTCGTAGATTTTAGTCTTCCTGTACTTAGCTGAGCAATTAAAGGATTTGAAAGAACAAGTAGTTCAACAGAAATGCTTTAATTGACTCATTTTGCCTGCACTAATAACAGAGGATGAGTTCCCACAGAGCAGTTGCTATTTTGCATTCCCTGAATTCTGCATGGATTCATACAATAGGTCTCTTTTAGTACATATCCTTTGAGAGAGTGTTCTCACACTTTCCCCAAAATAAATGATAGACATCAAATAACGAAGAGAAGCTTGTTAGAGCGTCTGGTCTATCTATTTGCCAAGTATGTTATAAAAAACAGGCATTTGATTATAGCTTTAAATAGGTATCAATAAAAAACACTTAAATCGCCACAAACATGGCTAGGGGACTGAAGCACATGACACACAAGGACAGGCTGAGAGATGTGGATCTGTTCAGTCTGGAGAAGACCAAACAAAGGGGGAACCTAATGGCTATCCACTGTTCCTTAATGGGCATTTACATATTTGGAAGAGTTAGACTCTTCTCAGAGGTCCATACCAAAAAGACACAGAGCAAAGGACACAGGAGCACGGCAAATTTCTGTTAGATCTAAGGGGAAAAAAGAAAAAAATGTATCACTGATCAAGCACTAGAGCAGGTTTTCCAGAGAACTTTCTGAATCTCTGTCCTTGGAAATATTCAGCACAAGGCCTGAGACACTAAATCTAACTTTAAAGCTGTCTCTGCTTTGAACAGGGGGTTGGATGAAATTATCAGGGGTCGCACCCAGCCTCAATTTTTCTTAAATTCTACACATGAAAGTTAAATGGCATTTTCTTTTTACTTTAAAAAGGTATTTTTACCAATAAGACTCAAATGTGATGGAAAATGTAACAAAAGAAGCCACAAGAGACTGGAAAATATAAACATTTCACAGGATGGGTCAAATTTATGTCCCAGCACAAGTTCAACACTATGAATAAAGCACCAAGTCTATGAGACCCTGTATATGCTGCACTGGAGGTAGGGACTCAATACATCAAAATTCAATTATGAAGGTAGTTCTTAAATTTCTTATTCAAAACATGTCTAGCAAGACCTTTAAAAGGTAATTCTTTCTTTTAAAAACCCATTTTGTTTTGATCACTACCCCAGAGATTTCATAGTATAGGAAATCACATCCACAAACCACACCCATTTCAAAATAATGATCTACTCCATAATTTTCCTGTACAGGAACTTGTAAGTTACGACATTTTACTACAATTTATAATGAATAATCTGACTCATAATGCCTCATCTCAGGGATTACTCAACCCTGAACAAATGAACTAAAAATATGTTCTTCATAGAGAGTTCTCTGTTTTTCCACTTGCTTGTTTTAACTTGTAAAAAAGCAAATAGCATCTAGGTAAGCTTTTTGTTTGTTTTTTTTTTTTTGTTTTTGTTTTTGGTTTTTTGTGTCCTGAAAGAGGAAAAAAAAAAACCCAAAGCAACACACAGACACACAAACGTACAGGAAAATAGGGGTCTTGCTCAGTTCCTTTGTTTCTGTGAGCTCAGAAGATTTCATCACTAGATCTATTAAGCCCAAGTTATTTAATTCAAGCCAATCCACTGCTAAACTGTCATTCCTCACACAAACTCATTTGCTGAATTAGCAATTAAGAAGTTCTTTTAACTCCATCCACTGTATGAGCCCACTACATAAATAGTGAGCCTGAGCAAGACTGATCAAGCAGTAATATGGGTAGCCAGAAAAGGACATTCTTTGAGCGCTAGCTCAGGACATAAACACACTTAATTTTACAACAAAGCGTCAAGGTCCTCTAGTCACACTCAAAAACAGATCAGAAGCAAAAAACGTGTTTAGATCAATGACCCAGAAGACAGGCTGCCTCTGTGCCATGATGCTCTCTCATAATTAGAAGCAGGCACATATTCAAGATGGTCTTTCCACTTTCTGGCTTAACACAAGCACTCCATAATATATCTGGGTGGCCAGAGGAGTTCACGCACCGGAGCTCTATCCCACAGCAGAGGGGGGAAATATTTTGCAGCATTCTTACACATCTGACCGATAAGAAATCTCCATAACAGATTCATTAGTAAAGTGTCCAATACATTGGAATTCCATGGGATTAAAAAAAAAAATTAAAAATCATTATTTGAAATTGAAAATAATATTGGAACTAAGGGGACTGTAGACAATGCTTTTTGTAAGGTTTCAGTACAGAGTCATCAAAAGACACCCCAACTTAGCTCACAGTATCTAACAGAGATACATTGAGACTCAATTTGAAATGACAAACTTAAAATAAATGCAATGATTTCTGTGAAAATTTTCTTTCCATACAGAGAAAAATGCCCCAAAGCAACCTAGCCTAATGTCAAAAGACAAATGTGTGGTGGCTTTTTTCTCACATTACAGCCTAGTCTGATGAAGAAGTTAGTTTCTGTTGCTCCCTCTGAGAAAGTCTTGCAGATGGCCAGGCCCATTTAGACTGACAACTAACCTTAGAAATTATAATTCCAAAGATAAGTAAACATCTCTCTCATGCTCATGGAAAACTCCTGGAAGGTAGAGTCTGGCCACCAGAAAAAAAACAACAACTGCAACAGAAAAACAAAGGCTCATCCAGGCTCACAGATTAATAATTTACTTTTTCTTCTGTCCTCTTTTGTTTGCAATGTATTGCTTAGAATAAAGAGAACGTCACTGGTTTACCTTATTCATCCTCCCCCAGTCAATCAGTAACTTATTCTCCATCTCTTATTTTTAGCTGAGCTTGAACTTAACTCTTGCAGAAATATGAAGCACTTAAAAAAATACTACTTTTCAGTTCCTCTAAAAAGCTCAAGTTTTTGTGGAGTAGATTCTGTCTTTCCTACCTCTAACACATTTAAATTCAACACAGCCCAAACTAAGGATCCAATCCAAAAGAAGTAATATTTTTTACAAGTTTTACTCTGTTGTTCTTCTTACTACTAAACAGTAAAAGGAGAGCGTATGACCCAGAACAGTATTTTCTTCCAGAAATAGATGCTTATCTTTTAGTTCAGATGACCAGACTTTTGATTGTCTGTTCAGAAGCTACCAAAGGCAAGTCTTACAAGGATTTACTATAGAAAGCAGCGCTCTCAGTTGCTTACGTTGTGTTTTAAAAGATGCATAAAACACAAGTGACTTAAAAACTCTCTTCTTAAAACACAACTTAAGGTTTGCTACCGTTGTAATCCATGATGCTTACAGTAAAGCTCCCCAATAAACACACTGACATCACAACTTCCACCAGAGGTTCCAGGTGAGGATAACCCACGTCCACAATTTCCTTGATGCTTGTTCCAAGCAAGTGCAGGAAACAAGTACCCAAAGCTGAGCAGTCTTTGCACTTGGAAGCACTCTGTCACCAACTAACAATTAATAAAATACCCAGAGATAGCTATATAGATATAGCTGTATTTTTAATATTTATATATTTTATATGTGTAATAAATATATATGTAGATTTAAAATATGTAATATATAAGATGTATTG
This sequence comes from Scopus umbretta, assembly GCA_013400535.1. NCBI lineage: Eukaryota > Metazoa > Chordata > Aves > Pelecaniformes > Scopidae > Scopus > Scopus umbretta. Next base: position 9,164 of record VZTL01052044.1, on the reverse strand, counting down.
GTAAGTCACTGATGGTTTCTATCAACAGATCAGGCAGGAATGAAAACATAACAATAAGCTGCAAGAGTTTCTCTCAATCTCTGAAGCTGTTTAAACAACCAAATGACAGCAAGGAAAAAACCAAAACAAAACAGTTTTCTGTAAGGTCTTACTGGTTGGACCGAAGTGGGAAAGAACACACATATGAAGAAAGGAAGGAACAAGACTTGAAAAGAAGGATGTTTTTAGAGTTCTAGTGCTGTTCTGGTTTTTCACATTTCAGCCACCTCAGTAAAAACAACAGGTGCCCGATTCAGTGCTGGGGGAAGAGAAAGAATCCAGACTAGCTGAAAATACAACAAAAGTCTTTGAGTGGTATAAAGACAAGACAAAGTGAGACCTAACTGAAGAAAAATGTTTTTCTCTGTGTTTCAGTAGATATGAGCTCACTGGCTAGAACAAAACTTGGGTTTAAATGACTTGGTGCCATAACACATTCCCTTGTCGCTTGAAGATGAAGTCAGGATAGCATGAGAGCTAATAACCCTACAGCACAATACAACAGTATAAATTATGGAAGTAGCGAAACCAGATGCAGAAGAGGAAGGGCAAAAAGGCTGCATTTCATGAAAATAAACATCAAATGAACTGACTGACAAAAGGATCCGATTGTTAGAAACTTACAGGTGGTATGTACTGAGCTGTGGCTCTGAAATACTGATCTGTAAGCAGTTTTCTGTAAAGAAGGTATAATCCTTTGTATAGAAAACCACAGTCTTTAAGTTTATGCTGTTGAAAAAAATCCTCAAGCTGCTATGGTTCGTCCATCCCTCTGACCTAAGGACAGGTATTAAAGCTGATAAACTCAGCCAGTATTAAAGAGAGATCGCTGCGGACAAGGGAAAAAAAAACAAGCTGCAATTCACTGCCTTAACAGTTCAGCTAGTTCAACACTTTTGTAGACACTGGAAGGCAAAAAAGTATAGAAGAAAAGAAATGTAGAAAAAGATGATTTTGCACAAACTCTGATATTATTGGGCAAAGCAGAGGGACCAGTTACTCACAAAGACTAGCTGAAGGCAGTGCAGGGTATTAGCCTTCACAACTGCAACACTCCAGTAATGAAAGTTTGATGCCACCTAAGGCTACTCAAAAGGGTTTCAGACGCATCATTCTAAAAAACTGCATAAAGGCGTAAGTTGGTATGATTCTCTACAAATTTTGCAAACTAAGTTTAAGATAAACAAGCTTTGAGGGACACACCTTCCATTTCCCTATTGCTTCCCCTAAGGATTTACAACCTGGCAATAATTAACACTAATTCTGCTGATTTTTGTAGAATCAATTCTTGTGAGTAAGGATCACTCATGTAAGCAGAAGATTTTCACAAGATAAAACCCTTGAAATATTCCTGCCTGCCCAACAAGATGGTTACATTTCTTCTACCATCTCCTCTACGTGAAGGAAAAAGTAGAAAAGTTGTCCGCTTTATATCAAGATAAAATACACAGAAGCTGAATAACTACCCCTGCTGTCCCTCAATAGGAAAATGTTTCATCCTTCTGGAAATAAAAAACATGAACACTGATTTTTTACTTACGGTACTTATGTAGTTTTAGCAGAGGGCTTTCACCCTGATATCCTGAAGAGCTGGCTCCTTCAACAAGCCAGCTTCAGGATACGAGAATGCTATACTGTAATTCAAAACCTTATCAGACAGACTTGCCCTGTGGAAGGGCTCCAGCCACAGTGTTTTGAAATTTAGCAGCAGAAGGTCCTGGAATTCATCTTTCTTGGAAGAAATTAGATTTCAGTTGATATGACCTCAGTTTGGCACAGATTTTTGTTTCATAAAACCTTCAGAAAGTTAACATACCACATCTATTTTATGACATATTTATGCACAAACATGGAGTTATGCACAGCTGTGGTACCTATGACTATCAAACAAATTATGAGCAACATAACAAATTAACACAAGCCAAGAAGAGTCACCCATATATTGCCTGACTATTTGCAAGAATCCTTTGTGTAGCAACAGGAAAATGCTAGAGTGACTGTCACAAACACAAACAAAAAAACCCAAAATCTTTTGCTTTGGCACAGTTTCACGAAATGGGTTACACATCTGCTATAACAGGAACTCAAGAATAACATCTATATTTGCCTTCACTAGTTAAGGAATCTAGCTGCCTAGTACAACAAGAAGAAATAAATATACAAAACCAACCCAATTCTGTCACAGGGCTGTCAGATTAAGACAGAAGTCCCAGAATCTATCCTAGAACGCTTTGCCAATTTTAGGACATGATAGTTAGAAGTATTCATTTTCTTCCATGACACTTAAAATCAGAGTGGTTTGGGTTGGAAGGGATCTTTCAAGGTCATCTAGCCCACCCCCCCTGCAGTAAGCAGGGATATCTTTAATTAGATCAGGTTGCTCAGAGCCTCACCCAACCTGAACCTGAGTGTTTCTAGGGATGGGGCCTCCACTACCCCTCTGGGCACTCCAGTGTTTCACCACCCTCATCATAAAAAATTTCTTCCTTATATCTAGTCTGAATCTACCCTCCTTTATTTCAAAACCATTACTCCTTCTCCTGTCATAACAGCCCTTGATAAAAAGATTGTCCCCATCTTTCCTATAGGCCCCCTTTAGTACTGAAAGGCTGCATAAGGTCTCTCTGGAGCCTTCTCTAGGCTGAACAACTCCAACTTGCTCAGCCTGTCCTCGTAGGAGAGGTGCTCCAGCCCTCGGATCATTTTCGTGGTCCTCCTCTAGACCCGCTCCAACAGGTGCACATCCTTCTCATGCTGGAGGCCCCAAGAGCTGGACGCAGTACTCCAGGTGAGGTCTCACCAGAGCAGAGCAGAGGGGCAGAATCACCTCCCTCAACCTGCTGGCCACGCTTCTTTTGATGCAGCCCAGGATGTGGTTGGCCGCCCGGGCTGCGAGAGCACATTGCTGGGTCATGTCCAGCTTTTCATCCACCAGTACCCTCAAGTCCTTCTCTGCAGGGCTGCTCTCAATCCCTTCATCTCCCAGCCTGTATTGATATCAGGGGTAACATCTACAACTTCTGTACAGTAAAAGCTCCACTAAAAATATAACTTATAACAGAAATCCTTTGTGCTGAAAAAGTTGATACTGATTTGGTGGATCTAATTGTCTGTATAAACAAAAAGTACTTTTTTGCACTAGTATAACCAGGGCTTATAAGTATTAAAAAAGGTAGAGGTTCTCATTATTAACCATGGCCAACCACATCCTGATAGAACATCACAACACTATCTTAAAAAAAAAAAAAGACTNAAACACAAACAAAAAAACCCAAAATCTTTTGCTTTGGCACAGTTTCACGAAATGGGTTACACATCTGCTATAACAGGAACTCAAGAATAACATCTATATTTGCCTTCACTAGTTAAGGAATCTAGCTGCCTAGTACAACAAGAAGAAATAAATATACAAAACCAACCCAATTCTGTCACAGGGCTGTCAGATTAAGACAGAAGTCCCAGAATCTATCCTAGAACGCTTTGCCAATTTTAGGACATGATAGTTAGAAGTATTCATTTTCTTCCATGACACTTAAAATCAGAGTGGTTTGGGTTGGAAGGGATCTTTCAAGGTCATCTAGCCCACCCCCCCTGCAGTAAGCAGGGATATCTTTAATTAGATCAGGTTGCTCAGAGCCTCACCCAACCTGAACCTGAGTGTTTCTAGGGATGGGGCCTCCACTACCCCTCTGGGCACTCCAGTGTTTCACCACCCTCATCATAAAAAATTTCTTCCTTATATCTAGTCTGAATCTACCCTCCTTTATTTCAAAACCATTACTCCTTCTCCTGTCATAACAGCCCTTGATAAAAAGATTGTCCCCATCTTTCCTATAGGCCCCCTTTAGNCCCCCCTAGCCCCCCCCCGCCCCAAATTCTCAACTATATATTTTATACTGCTTCACCAAAAGGAAGTTTCAGAGCAGACTTCTTCCACTACAAATACTTTTCAGTCCACATTCTAGCGACCTTGAAAGTATGTGACTTTTTACAACTGCTGTTCAGCTTCTCCAGGCACCAGGGATACAATAGCATCTCTTCAACAACTTCAGAAGACAAAGAAACAACGAGGCTGTATACTCCAGCGGTAAGAGATCACTGAACATCTGAAATGCAGGCAATTTCACCAAGTGCGTAGTGCTTCTTCACGTGAGTCACAGGATTTCTGTATCTTGCCTAATCCATGAAGTTCAATGGCAACAGTTAACACTAACAGTATCTGATCAATTAGATGAACTTTAGGAGGAAACCATTCAACGGCATTTCACTCCTTTCTGCAAATAACATATTTTGGCAATTAAGGGGTGTGATTTAAAGATTCTGCAAGGAGGAAGAGAAAGAAGCGTGTTTACTTAGTGGTCTCTGCAATTTTGCATGTCGTTTGTTTTTCTGCTGAGGTAGCAAGTGCTTGAATAAGCCTTATAAGAAGATGAAAGCTTCAAATGTTTTTGCCTTCCAATAACAACCACATGTTTCCTTTTGAAAGCCTGGGACACAATAAAATAAACAGCTCAGCTAATTTTTACTGATGCTGTCGGTTTGTCTCTCTGAAATATTTTAATATTGCCTACTTTTTTGAGGTACTGTTTGGCAGCCTAGGTTTTAGGAACGGTACAGTAACTAACCTTTGTTTATTCAAAAAGCTATACAAGTGCATTTACTGAAGTGCCTAGGGCCAATACAGGATGAGTATCCACTGATGAATGTCTCCACTCTCGTAAGACTCAGGACACCTGAGCATTTCTACAACCCAGCTTGTTTGGTACTAGTCCCACACCTAGACTTACCAAGGGAACTCTTTCCCATACCTGCAGTCTAGTCAAATGCACTTGCCTCTCCAAAACATCCCTCTCTCTCACTGGCTATCCCCCTGACAACTTAGGCCTCTGGGTTGAAAATACCATGTTCTGGTCAGATAGGACTTCTGGTTTGCAACAACCCAGAAGCCATACATCATTGTCAACCTAGTATGAACCGTTACCAGTTGTGAGCTATGGCTCAATCAGGAGGTCCACCGTAAAAGACCAAGACTTTCTGCCAGTTCAAAGTTGTTTTCAAATCACCTGCTAGTTTTGCCAGGCTTCATTAAACAACTAGAATAAGAGATGGGAAGCAGTCTGCAGCTAGAGCAGCAGTTTGTATCAACAGAACAAGCATAGCTGCTTAGAAATCAGGAATTAAAGATGCAGTGAGTTTAGAAATGAATTTAAACCCACAGAAGCTTTACATTACACACCTGAACTTTTATTTAAGTAGCAGTTAAAAAAATTCCCTAAAAACCTTACAGGCTCTCCCTCGCACACATTTAATCAAGACACGCAGTCCTCCGCTTGCTCACACTCTGCTCCACTGAGCCATCTACATACATTTCCTAGAAGTCAGTTTGCTTATCAGTATCAGAGAGGTACAACTACAAAGACAGCTTGCTCTTGTGGGGTAACAGAAATGTCTAATAGATAAAAAACAAAAACATCATTAAGATACTTAACTCCAGAAGCGTCAGGCAGGTTATAAATTATGATAGAGACATTATGTAATGCAATGATTCATTAAAACAAGTTCCTATTTCTTCACTAGTCAGTGCTAATCTTCAACTGATATCATTAATCAATCACACTGCACTTATTTTGAAAACTTGGTAGCATTTTGTAGAATGCAAAATGCATTTGAAGCAGCAAAACAGACTCTTATTTCAGATTTTTTAGCGGGGCGAGTATTTATGAATATTTGCTCTAACATAATGATGTCACCGTGTACTGCTCTATTGGACATTACTATCCAGTCATAATATCTAGCAATTTTTAGAAGCAAACAATTATGGATTTACAAAACTATAACCCTACAATTCACTACAGTTGTGTATCACGTTTTACTAACTCCACGGACAAAGTTTAAGCACTGTGTCCAGTTCTGTGTTCCCCAGTACAAAAGAGACATGGACATACTGGAGAGAGTCCAGCAAAGGGCCACAAAGGTGACTGAAGGACTGGAACATGTCCTATGAGGACAGGCTGAGAGAGCTGGGACTGTTCAGCCTGGAGAAGAGAAGGCTCAGGGGCATCTCATCAGTGTGTATAAATACGTGAAGGGAAGGTGCACAGAGGATGGAGTCAGGCTCTTTCCAGTCGTGCCCGGGGGCAGGACCAGAGGCAACAGGCACAAACTGAAACACAGGGGGTTCCCTCTGAACATCAGGAACGCTTTTTGTACTGTGGGGGTGACCGAGCCCTGGCACAGGTTGCCCAGGGAGGTTGTGGGGTCTCCATCCCTGGAGATATTCAAAAGCTGTCTGGACACAGTCCTGGACAATTGGTTCTAGGTGGTCTCGCTTGAGCAGGGGAGGATGGACCCAGATGACCTCCAGAGGTGCCTTCCAACCTCAACCATTCTGTGGTTTTACACAGAAATATCACATTATATATATATTTTAAAATCTAATTTAAGTTTTAATATACACTGCTTTAACACACACAAACATATAAGCAAATAGTTAGATACCAATACAAACATTAACTCAAAACCAAGGATAAATTCATTCATGTACACTGAATAATGTGACTTAAATGTAGCGCAACTACTTTGATGACTATAAATCAACTATGGAAGAGCAAGCTGGCTGAGATGTTGAGATTTAAAGTAACTAAAGGCACACATGCCTTAAAATGGTGGTATTGTATAAGCATGGACCACAGGAATGCTGGAAAAAAAAGGCTTCCCTTCTCTGGCAAAGTACACAAGAAAATCACACTGTATCACTGATGCTTTGTAGGGGGATTAGGGAAGGCTGCTCTGTAGGGGGAATAAGGAAAACTGCTCCATTCTAAAATGGAAAATAAACATGCAAACATCTACTTAGTTGTACTAGCAATGTTAATTCAAAAATGAAGTTTTAAAGAAACCTCAGTGCTTACCAAACCCTGGAAAATAAAGCCATTATGTTAGCATTTGCTCTGTCATCAGATGCAGGCATCTCTAAGATAAGACATCAGTCCGCTTAGCCTAACGCAGAACAGCAATGCCAGACCAAAAAAAAAAAAGTGACTTGTAGAACAGACAATAAAAATGAATGTTATTCTAACAAACAAAAAAGAAAAAAAATCACTTATGTGAATGTTAGTCTGACCCCTCGTACAGTGTTTAGCAATCCAAAATCCAGAAAGCAGAAACTGTCAGTAATGACTGCGCTTTGCACCTCACCAGGATTCTTAGTTCAAAGCAGATTCAAAAGAAATTCAATTTTTATTGGCAGTCTTCTAGATGAGAACTGATTAAACCAAAGTTTTCTAAAATAGAGCTGTAAGTATTAAACCACACAGCTAGTTATCTGTGACTAAATCCCCAAGGACTGCACATCCCTATAAACTGCTGGGTTTATGACCAGATAGTAATGTTTAATAGAGCAGCACACAATGACATCATAATGCTAGAGCAAATATTCATGAACGTTCAAAGGAAAAAAACTAGAAGGGATTAAATTGGAAACAAGATTCTATTGTCTCTCTTTCAAAGAGGAGATAGCCAATAAAAAAAAGTTATTTCAGATTTTTAAGATGGAGCTTGTAAAATTAATTATTTAAAAAAAAAAGTTTGTTTTTTTAAAATAGTCAAGACCATAAAAGCCTTGATCCCTAGCATTCCAATCACAATACTCCCAACTTTCCTATTAAACGCTTAGTAGATTATACTAAAGAAAACGTCCAAACACCATTTCTGGAAGTTTAACTTGAAATAAGCTTAATATTTTACCACAGCTTAGAAAGACAAAAGGAAATCTTTGCCTTCAGAAATAAAAGCTTAGTCAGAGTGGGGAAAAAAAAACGCAACACTATTGTTCGTATATTCTTTGTCTGAAAAGGCAGTGGTAAATTCAGAAAATAAGTTCCTTAGACTTCTTACCTTATCACTTTTTTTCCCAGATTTCTTCTTCTTAGGATTATCCTTCCAAAGAGATTCTACAGCAATATATCCCTGAAGACTCCAGTCATACAGCTGTGTACCAGCAACCTTTGAAACAAAAGATATTAGAAAGCACAAACTTAATAATCTGAGAAATATTATTTTACTTTTGGTTTAAGTGGAAGAAGTCTCAAAACACAAGTCTCTTTAACATCTTCCTGTTCAAGCTCAGGGTGTACAGCATTAATAAACATCTTGAAAAAAATGACATCTGATGAATAAGAAAAGCTAACTTGCTAAAAAACTGTTTGAAGACTACCTGAAAATATATCGGTATAAAAAGAGGTGAAATAATGCTGCATAGAAACAATTGTGGTTTTCTTAGTATTTGACATTCAACAGATTTAACATACACAAATTATTTCTTAATTTGGCCATACTCATTTTAAAGACAAAAAAACCTCCTCCTGCTTAGTTTGTCACTATTTTGCAATTTTGCATTCTCACTGCTTTGACAGAAGAGTAAGAGCACCCCTTTGTTTCTCTTTATTTGCCACTTACAAGAAAGACCCGATTTGCTAATAGATAGATATAACAAATAACCAGCTGTCAACTCTCAGAAGACAGCTAGGAAAGATGGTGTGTGCTATATTACACCAACAGGTAATTTTATGACAGGAGAAATCCCAAAGTCTAATAAAAGAGTATCTCCTGCCCCTTACATGATATGGATCTGCATCCTTTAAAACTCAAGAGTGTTGGGTTTTTACAGCTCCAGGCTCAGGTCAGTACTCACTTTCATATCACTATCAGTTTTCTTAGAAATAAAGAAGAGCAAAAATGGACAACTTGCCCAACGAGACAGCTATTCAACTAAAAAACTTATGAAATCAATAAATAAGAAGGTATCACCCCATCTCCCACAGCAGGCAAAGCTGGAAAACCAAAACTATTAGAACAGGGCAGGCATAAATGATGTTTCTGAATTTTTTTTTTCCTGCTTTAGTAATCATTCTAATACATCACAAATTTGTATGGGATTTATTTCCTCACTGCTAGTATTACTTTAACCTGTGTAACTTTGAACAAATGGTCAGACTGTATATGTGGTAAGGGAACTGAATTCAATACTGAAGTTCATTTTGTTCTGGTGGACCTTTAACTAGTGTTTTGGAACTGTACTGCTTTCCAGCTAATCATAAGTAATCACCCTCAGTAAGTTTGCAGGT
>VZTL01052039.1:0-45314 GCA_013400535.1 Scopus umbretta | reverse complement strand
GTGAAAGGTGGTAGCCTTCAAACCGGGGGGGGGGGGTGTACCTCCTACCTCAGTTGGCAGCTGCAGACACAAGGTCCAAATTTAAGGGAACAACTTCTCAGAAAATCTAGGAAAACTATAGTGCATTTCCTCATGTTTGAAGACCTGAATCCATTGCAAACAGGAATCAAATTGCTGATAAGCAATATTCTTACTAAAGGGAGAAAAAAACCAAGGTAGAGTAACAATACCTGATGGTTAAAATATAACTACATCTTGAACAATTTCAGTCTTCTGGAGCAGGCTAGTGGCTTGCTTTTCCCATCAAGCTGTATCCTTCCCTCTCTGTCTGAGATTATTAATTTTTGACAACTTGCAAGGCCTGATTTAGGCTGATCTGGTCTGATGGAGTGACCTATTTCTATTACCTGCTCCCTCTCTCCCTTTGCTACTTGCCTCTCTGATGGCCACTCTGGCTAACTCCCACAGCTCTGCTAACAGCCTTTGTTATTTCAGCTCTTGGAAGAGTACCCATAATGGTGAGAACTGAACACAGTTTCTCAGCTCACAGGAATTTTTAAAGCCATTTCTCCCATCTCACAGGAAACTCTTACACAAAATCTTCTCTTTTTTTTCCTAGGCTCTAGCCTTTGCACCCCCAATTCTGGGAAGTATTGCTGCTGATTTGATGAACCCAGGTACACTTAAGCAGAGTTAGCTGGACTAGATTTCTGCATGTTATTGCACCTGCCAGTTTTTCCCCACTTCATGATGTCATTCCCATTGTAGCAGAAATGCCCCTCCAACATATGCAAAACAATCTGACTGCAGGCTAGCCCCCATGTTTGACTTTCTCCTCCCTTCCTTCCACCTGGCACCAGCCAAGGGTTGCTCCTCCTGTGAGATCCCTACCTTAGGAACTTGGAGGGGCTGAAGGAAGCAGAGTGGGATGGGAGTTGTCTTCACTCTTGACTTGGACTACAGCAGGGTGCACATATTTGGGTAGGGTTTTTTTCCAGAACAAGTGTGCAGCATCCTGCTAGGCTGTGAAGCTGTCAGGATCTGTCCATTCTTGGACTTCTTTTATGACTCACCGTGAGAAACAAGTCAAAAGCTCCAGAATTTCATGGATTGTACAAATCCCCCCCTTTTTTTTTGTCCTGGGATTAATCTTCTTTTACTGTTTGTTTGTGTGTTTTTTCCTCCACTCTGCAGGATATTGCCCTTTTCAAACTGCTTGATAGAACACTGCTCCATGACACAGTGTTGACAAGCAAAATATTGAATGGTTAAATGCTATTTTCTGAAACAACATGGGACAGCTCACCACCAGAAAATGGACCATGGCCAGAGACACTGAGAGAAACACCATCACCATCTCAAGTCAATGTTGGCACTCAATATAACATTGAGACTTAGGGATCTAAGTGTCTTAAAGCAGGATTCTGAGTCCTAAGAAATAAAAGGAAAAGGTTTAGATTTTTTACATCTAATCTTTATACTAGGACAAACTGAAAGAGCTTTGAGTTTTGTTATTGATTCTGACCTAATGTGATATCGATATGAATTTTAAATGCTGTGGGTAGATAGAAAGTGTGCAATGATCAGATGAAATATAGTCTATTAATGCTAGTCCAGGCAATTTTGTATTGTATAACATGACAAAAATTGGACAAGACCTTACTTGGTACCTGGGTATGAAGCTCTAGCATGTATGTGCTTTTTATGTTCTCATGTCCAATCAATATACCTTGGTTTTTTGGATTGGTCACAGAGTCACTGCCTAAGGACTGATGAAGCTTAAATGCTGGGACTTTACTTCATACTGCTGCTTTTCCTTCCATTTCTGTATAATCACAGTCATTCTGGAGAGATTAGGTATTGTATATCGAGGAACATATTCACAGGCCTTTTGTGTTTGCCTTCATAATAATAATAACAATAACAAAAGTACTGGTGGTAGCAATAGTAGAAGCAGTAATAAAAAATCTAAATACTTGTCCTGAATAGCATCCTATTATGTCTCCACTTTAATCTTTGTAAATGTTGATCATCTTTTGTCTTCCTAGAGCTAGAAGATGCTTTACTCTTTCAAGTTTTTCTTCAGAGAAAGTCCTTTCAAGGTTGAGACATTGTTGGAAGCTAACAACAGTGGCTTTGAAATATATCATTTAAGCTGGAGAGTGACAAACACCCTACCCTGCTCCTGGGAGAGTAGCTGTGCATTCACTTAATGAGGTAGTTGAAGACATCTCTGGTCCTTTTCCCACTTTGAGCCCAATTGCCAGAGGCAAAATGGTGAGCTTTCCTTGCATGTTTGCAAAGATTTCAAGCTCTGTGCCTCCGTGCGCTTACAGCTGTTGTCACCTTTCTGGAAGGGTCATTTTGACTTGCATAGTTATTAAATCCTGTCTCCTTTGTTGTACCCAGATCAATCCTAGGCCAATGCATTGAGGAAGCAATGTCTGCTGAGAAACACTTCTTTGTACAATAGAGTGTGATGGTGAATATTGTTGGCAGGCAAAGGCAGTATAAGCTTGACTATATTGTGCTCCCTTTTGAGTGCATGGCATCTCTTGGTGAGAGGGTCTCCATGATCATTATGCCTGTTACTATTCATGCAGAGTGGCAATAAGAGCACAACTGTACCAATTATGATAATTGCCTGGTTCAGTGGCACAGAACAGAGGCAGACAGAGAAGTATCACTTAGTGATCTTTGCATGCAAGCTACTGCAGACAAGTGTATGGGAACAAGGAACTCTCCATCTACCCCAAAAGATGCCTTGACCTGAAAAGCTTATTTGCTTCATAACCATGGCTGCATCTTATGCACGACTTTCTTTACAATACACACTTCAATATTTACTCCAAAAAGGCTCCTGGAAAAGAGAGCCTATGTAGCATCTCTATGTATTATATTTGGAGCATATGCTCAAAGAGAATTCTTATAAACTCTTCTTTGTGTAGCACTTGGGTAATGAGTATGCCTGAAATGCTAAATATAGGGTAAATGTCACATGCACAGGGAAGAATTCATCCATGAGATACGTTACAGATTTATGATGCACAGCTCATTAGGTTTTGTTATCTGATTCACCAAGGTTTCAATGAAGACAGATTGCCAAACAAGAAAAGAGGCAAAGAAAATCCAGTCACTTTAGTCTGAAGGATCCATTCTTTCCATATGACATTGTGTTGAGGCAAGCCTGCTTTAAAACAAGGCATATGCAATTGGTTTATGCCACAGTTTGATTTGATGGTACTTAGCAGTCCCTCATCAAATGGTATTTATTTCATCAAAGCAAAGGAAACAGAAACTTGTCCCGAAATTGGAAACCCTACTCATTAATCTAATGAGAGCTGTTCTTTCTTCCCATTTCACTTTCATGCCTGTTGGGGACAAGAAGGGTCTTCGTTTTATCATCGTTGTCCATACAGCTATCCCACACTGCAGAATCCATGACGACTGCATTTTCGAAAGAGTATCTCCCCAGGGACTGTAATTATTCATCTTTCAGGAGACACAAGATCTATAATACACAAGTGCTGCAGACAAGAACTAGTTTACAGGTTTATCTCATGACTGAAAGTGTAATCCATCTTCACTGGCATGATTTAGGAGGTGCTGCATAAGAAAAGAAAGAAAGTGGGTCAACCCCATTTCAACTTGTATTCCCTTGTTCATATAGGTCCTATTCTTTTAATTTCTCATTGAAGAGAATTAATGCTTGAGTGAGCAGAAGAAATGGACCCTATTTCCTATATCCTGCAACACAACTTGTAGCCATTAGGATTGTGCCTGCACCAGGTTTGGACTCCTGGTGAGCTTTCTTTCCCCAGCAGTGACCCAGCCTGACATCACCTCTGCTATGAGAAAGCAGAACAAGGAAGTCTTGCTTCTGATGGAGATAGTGGCTTGAGATCTGAAAATCTTGACATCTCCATGACTTAAGAATCAAGCTATTAATAGAGAACTTGACCATATTAATGGGATTTTCCTAATGATTAAATGGTAGGCCTAAGCCTCTGAACACAGATGCCCAAGCTTTCCATGTTCCTCTAGTAAACATAACTTAAGACACTTTCTGGTATCTCATCCTTACACTTTTCACAATAAGTCAGTCTCATCTCTCACTATCACCACAGAACAGCTCTGTAGCAATTACTGCTACTCCTTTTCCAGGAAAGTTTATTGTGAAGATGGGACTTAAGGTAGTTTAAGCTTCTTGGAATCTAATGACACCGTGGATGTGACATTGTCGTCTCTCCATGCATGTCAGTTTGGAAGTCCAGGCTGGGTGCTTAAAAGAAAATCTGAACATGGCTGCAAACAGAGAATTTGTCTGGATAATAATATGATCTGTGCAACCATATTGCCTCCTAAGCACTTACTTTTTCACCTTCATCCCCACATATTTCTAATTTCCACATATGATAAAGTCCCCATTGTAAACAACACATCCTCTGTGTTAGTTCTCCCCACACCCTACAATAACCATCTGTTTTTCCAAAAGGGTAAACATAGTTTGTCTTTTGCATTCTGAGACATAAAATGTTACTCAATAACCCCCAAAGATGTGCATTTTTTATACAAACCTTGCTCAAATCTACTTTCTGTGGTTTTACAAACAACATTGCCTCCTTAAAGGGCACCAAGTACTACCCAAAAAAAGCAAATAAGGGATTGCTAACATAGGCAGCACAGGGTTTCCAACATCAGGTACATTGGGAAGCAGGTATCGGTCCTGGGTGCTCACATTGCAAAGTATTTCAAATAACCAGTCAGACAGGCAGGAACAGCTAAACTGTACTCTAGACATCTAAATTTAAGGATCTGCGTTTCTGCTGATGCAGTGGCTGACATTATTGATTCTGAAAGCAACAGGAGCATACCTTTCTGCCTTGGTTTTGCCATTAGAGATTAAATCAGCTCTGCTGGGTCTCTGCAGGTAAAAAAGACCAAAAAGCTCTTAACATACCAGTTCAAAATTACAAACAGCAGATTTAAAGGGCCTAAATCCAACCACTGCAACTTTAGCTATCTGAAACTGTAGTTTGTAAGTACCACTAAAATATAATAAGATGGATGAAAACCCTAAATCTAATCTTCTTTGAGCATGTATATCCAAATATCAATGCCGCCCCTTGAGGCTGTCTCCGATTTGGAGCCTGTTCCCTCATTAAAGGCATTCCAGGTAGACAGTGCTGGTATATCAAGCCACCAGTCATTTGTTAGGCAGAATTACTGATTATAGTAGGGACTCACCCTTTGAAATAAATCTCATGATCTCACCAATATTTAGGAAAAATATCCTCATATCTAATATTTATAACTCATGCAATTTATACTATCTAAACTGAACTTAGTTCAAAATAAATTTTATTTGTTTTTCACTATTTTACATTAGTGAGTGAGCTGGCTGATTTATATGATCGTTTGTATCACCATAGTGTCTAGGAGAACTTGTTCAAAATAAGTACCTTCGCTTCCCTTGCTCATGTGCACTACCATGCAACTGGAGGTTGCAAACACCACATGGAAATAATCACAGTGGAAAAAAAAAAAAATAAAAACAAAATGCCAAATTAATTAGATCATTTGCATAAGTCCCAAGTCTTGCAACACAAAAAAAAACCCACAACTAAATGAAATATTGGGCTTTACCTACTCAGACCATATCCCTTAAATGATATCGTCCTTCCAAAAATACAGCTCATTTATTTTTTCTAAAAGCCTTTCAGATTTTCAGCTCACCTTCATTTTCATGCAATTTTAGGATGGTAAATTGTGGCAGGAATTGATTTGTCTGGACTCATACATTGCTAGTTCTCTGTATCTGCCTCCCATGTTATTATAGTTTCTCCCTGACACCTACCCTTCTTTGACATTTTTCTGGGAAGCTGACCACTGTGCTTCAATTTATTAAGCCCTCCCCATGAAGATATCAATTGCCTCCTGGCAACAGGAACATTATATATCTTTGGGGTCGGGCGTATTCAAGAAAATTTTCTGAGTGAGATACGCCACTTGCTGTTAGCTCTTTAGAAAGGAGGACGCTATTTACTCTTTCTTTTATCAAAATTATACTAAGGCAGAAATACGGTCTTTTCTGTCAAAATGGTCACTCAGAGAGGTGAAGGGCCAGTTTTAGAACAGACATGCACAACAGTTGTGTCCTGGTTTTTCAGAGAAAAAAAAATCTGTTGAAGGGGAAAAGCACACATGACTGTGCCTTCGATACTTCGCAGTTTTGGTCATGAAATTTGCTTGAAGCCATAATACAGCCAGGACTCCCACACCAGGGGCATGCTCACTGGTTTTTACATACTATCCCTTGTTCACATGGAGGAAAACAGCAAACTTAGTCTTTAAAGAACTGAATTGGGGTGTTTGGGACATATTAAAGGACTAGACACTAATTCATAGACAAATGTTTCTTGATTCAAATGTGTTAGCTGCAAGACATTGCAATCATTGCAGTGCTGACCATATGCTTTCACATAACTGTATGAATTACAAAAATCTTTTTTTTAAGAATATACATTATAAAACTGACACTAACTGGACACCCCAGTTCCTGGTACCAGGACATAGAATGAGGAATTAATGGGCAGAAAGGAAACAGAAGATCATTAACAAGACAAAATGATGTGACACTCCTTCTGGAGAACTTGTAATCCAGTTCTGGAGTCATGTAAATATTTAAATACAAAGAGTGAAAGCTGAAACAGAAAACCCCTAGCAGATATTAACTTGTGAAACCACAAGCCTGCTTGTGCCAGCACCACAGGTCCCACTCTTAGGACCATTTGCACACAAAACCTACCTCACAGCTGCCTCCATCATCCCCTTGTTGCCCTGATGAACCTACCTCACAGCTGCCTCCATCATCCCCTTATTGCCCTGATCTCTTGTGAGGACATCCCCAGGATCAGGCAAAGAGGAGCTCCTTGTCTGTGCAGGGTGTTGTTCCACTACAGGTTCCCCCACTCCTGTGCAGCTTGCAATCTAATTTAAAAGGAATTTGTGATTGTTATAATGAATTATAGTAGGGAGAGAGCAAAGGTAAATTGTGATAAACCAAATGCTTTTAGTGCTAAATGGAGCTCTTCATGCCAAAAGTTTCTTCCCTTTGCATGTTTCTACAGCATTGAGCAGGTCACTGAGGACAGGATATTCTGCTAAGGAGGCTGTGACAGTGGGCAGCAGCACAGAGGGAGCTTGTACTGGCTGTCAGGTGAGGTGAAATCCCTGGAGAAGCAATGAGAGGGAGACTTTGCTTCTCCCCAGCAGCAATCTGGCATGGCAGAGCCCCTGGGCATAAAATGGGCAGTGCCACAGTCCAGATGAAGAAATGATTGGGAGGATGCTGAGGTCTGCCTGTAGCAGGAAGCAAGGTCTAAATCAGGGTTTTGGGCTTGTGGAAGAAAGAAGACTTTCCTAAGAACCTACAGAGGACCATAAGGAATTCATAGATCTCAAGAAGCAACTGAAAATTGCTGGACAAGAGCAAAGAGTGAGCAACCAGCTTTGCTTCAAGCCTTTTATTTAATCTTCCTCACTCCACCCATCACTATCTTGGTTTGTTCTGCTCCAGTTTGTTCTTTTTGTGGCTTAATTTGTTGCAGGTTTTTTAATTTAGTTGTGCACATTTGTGTAATAAAGCACTGCTTTGGGCCTTGGATATCTTTCCTCTCTTTTAACATGCTCGTTTAAAAGAAAATGAGAGGTGGATCCTTCTGCAAGTGTCAGGTAATTTGTTGGGCCAACCTAATGATACGACTGATGGAAGCAAACATAAAGCCAAATCAAACAGACTTTGCAAGGCTGTACATCAAGGAGCACATAGCAACTGATGTGTAAGGCTTTTCAGTAGCTTGCCACTGTGAATTAAGCAGGTAATCTACTAAATCTAGAAATACACTCCATTTCACAGGCTATTGGATCTACTTTAAATGGCAGATAACCAGAAAAAAGTAAGATGGGATGAGTTGCCCATTCATGCATTCTTGGAAGAGACAGTCCCTGGATATTAAGTCAAAGGCCTTATGTGGGGTGGTACAGCGAAAGTGATTTCATAAGACAAAAATGTGAGCTTAGATACCTTGCTGACCACCCATTTGTGGTTAAGTGAAAGGACATACATCACTGGAAAATATTAATAGCTAGTCTTCAGGGAAAAACAGTGGAATACAGTCAGCATTAATCACATCCCTGACTCTATCTCAGGAGCCAAGAAGAGGTCATTTTTTTTCCATCAGGAACATCTTGGTACTTAAGGGAAAAAAAATGCATTCACACTTAAAGGTTTCTGTGGTGTAACCATAGAGATGTGTTAATGTAATAATCACACACAGCCATGTAGGGGCTTGTGCTGTTTTGTGCAAAGGGAGTTAGCAAAGTCCAACCTTGCTTTACACAAATGCACCCTTGTAAAAGTAAAGATAAGCATATATGTAAGTCTTACAAAAACAAGAGTTTTTCTTTAAAATTTAATAAGGTTAGTTTCACTAAAAATTCTTTTCTTTGTGGTCTAAATTTCTGCCAGCACCTCCACATGGTGCAAATCAGCACACCCAGAGCAGCTCTGGGGATTTGCACCTACTAAGAAACCAGTCCATCACTTCTTCAGGGCTCTGACATTTTGAGGACCATGCTACGACACACAGCATTTCTGAAATGCCAGAGAGATCCCACTTTATCACTAAGTGATCCTGCTGAGCACAATAACAAAGCTTGGTTTCTCCATGCGCATGCAGTGTATATTTCAGCACACAAGTTTATTTTCCTGCAATGACAGTTTGCCTCCTCCTCTAATTTTGCCGGGAATTATAATGGGCCTTGATGCATACTCATCAGGTGATACTGGCTCAGCAAACTGATTTGTTACAGCTTCTGGACAGGATCAAAATTCATTACACTAATCAGCTCCTGTGATAATTCCATAGAGTACTGCTCTCAGGCATGGTGTGGAACCACAGATACAAATATTCTTACTGTCCAATAGCTTTATACCATGGTGAGATATCTTAGTTGACAGTTTCTTTGCTGATGTGTACACATTGTACTGTTAACGTCATACTAAACCATACTGAGCAGGCATAGTAAAACCTAGAAGAATGTGCTATTTTCCATATTTGTAAGAAGCAAGCCCACCTCTATGGGAACCCATCCCCAGCACAGCCCAGAGACATCTGGTAGTTAACAGCAAAGCCACAAATCATCTCTAAACTCACCTAAACAGAGCCATGGATGATCTAATCTATTGCTGGTGACAGTTCTGCTTTGAGTTGCTCTAGGTGGCCCCTAGCAGTCTTCCCACAGCCAACTGGAAAAAGAAATCCTTCTGGACTTGAAGTGAACTGGGGGTGTTTGGGGAGGGGAGCGGAGAAGGTGTTTAAAAGAATTACATAAATATTTCTAACTCACCCAAGAATCTGTCCCCTTTAATCTTGAAAACGTATTTCATTTCTAGCTTTCTGACATGCACAAAAGCATTATTTCTCTAAAAAGTGAGAGGATAACTACCTGTCTGGACATGAAAAAATGTGCTACCTTTAGCTGTATATTTGTTATGTAGATATACAGAATGTATATCCACATAACTCCTGTGAGTTCGTGACTGTGGATGCACATGATGTACAGCAACAATGTTAACTTGTTTTTCTGCTCCTAAAAGGGTTGTTGGTTGTTTCTTTCCTGAAATGTGGCACAACAAAATATATCTTGCACTCACTGGCAGGCAGTTCTCTGATCTTCCACTGCTTCCAGCTTACAGTAGCACTATTGGCTTATATCTGTATTTCAGCACTGAATATGCATGCACTGATGAGTACTGAGCCTTACATGTACAAGACTGCACTTCTACATGGCTCCAACTTCCTTGCCCTGGCAGTTGACACTACATGGCTCTGAAGTTTGTTTGGGCTCTGCTCATCCCATCATGGCCACAGAACGAGGAAAACGTGGACAATTTTTCAGAGAACTAGAGCATGGCCTACACAGGGGTCTACATAGATAATCCCTTCTTCCCCAGGTTGTTATGTTCCATCCAGGAGCTTCATTTACCCAAAGGAGCTGGCATAAATTGTCGGGAACAGTCAGAGCTCTGACTGAGCTTCAATTCCTGTACATATCACCAGCAGTTAAAAGCAATAAGGAAAATCCTATGGAGTATCTGCACTCAAGCAGGGAAGTAGCTTTTTCCAAACTTTGTTTTCACAAAGGTGTTTGAGTTTTTAATAGTGGCACCTGAAGGACTGAAAAGCAGAGAGCTTGATTCAAACATCGGCATATTTGGGAATTTTGTACAGTCACATTATTTCGAGAGAACCATTTGACAAATGAGAGAATGGTGAGTGCTAAACAAAGGTGATCTGTTCAAATAATGCCACAGCCTGAAAGAAAATACCACTATCAGAACTAGTCAAGTGTGCGTCCGTCACAACTAATAGCTCGTGTCAATCCTCCCTGAGTGACAAGCCTTGTGCTCTGGGGCAGGCAGAGCAGCGCAGCAGCCCAGCAGTGGCTGTGATGCTTTGAGCGACTGCAGCAAGGCAGCGCACCAGCTGGGACCCTCCAGCTGGCCAGGGGGCTGCTGCAGCCCCAGGGGCTGTTCACAAGGACGCATAGGAGCAGGACCGGGAGAGTCAGAGCATGGGTAAAGCATCCTTGAAAATATAGGTCATGAGCCAACGCTAAATTAACAGGAGGAACCAGTTCATTTATTACTCGACAGCTGTAATGGGTGGGGTTGGAGAAGAACGCATCCACGAGTCCCTGAAGAACCTGCACTGCTGCTGTCCACAACAGCATGGATGATATCAACAAACGTAAAAGTATTAACGGCACTGCAACTCTGGCAATTGTCATTAAAAAAACAAAAACAAAACCAAAAAACCTTAGCTGAAAAAGGTGCAATGGGAGAACTGTGATATTCCTTCCTTTTGTTGGTTTAAGTCATGCCCAGTTCAAGTTGCATGAACACATGTATCTTGGATCTGTAAGAGCTTTGTTGTGGTTACCAGGAAAATAAAAAGGAATGACTGTGCTAGTGATTTTTTTTTTTCAATTACGAAATAAAGGGTGAATTACTATAAAAGACCAGTGACTTGTGCAGAGATTATATGATATTTTTACGCCTTTTCCTGACTACTGCCCCTGTAATCATGTAAGTAATTGAGCAGAGACTGCACTGGCCCTTATAACCCCTCTTCAAGGCTCTTAGAAGGGATGAGAACTCATTTTGTCTCATCTGCAGGCAAACTCTGCAATTCTGAAGGTTCCTATCCCAGAAAATCAGATTTATGAGATAAAACAACCATAGGGGGAATGTGAGTCTGATGGAGAAAGAAGGGAGTGAAGGCTGATTAGGTTAATGGTGTGTCCACAGTGTTAGCCATGTTTAAACTGAGGCCAGGGAGCAGGGCAATGTCCTTACCAGGCCTCCTTGGTCACTCCCTGTAGAAAGAAAGTGGAAGGAAGGGAGGAAGATAAATCCAAAGAAGAAACATGGTGGAAATAGTGCAGAGCAAGGTAGAAAGAGAAAGAAATATAGGAACAGAATGGTGGAAGAAAAAACGCTGTACCAAAAAGCAGGCAATGAGCTGCACAATATCCCATGCAACAGGGATTGGTCAGTCCAGCCTGTGGTTTGTTCTTCTGCCCTTCTTAACTGCACAGGGTGCCTCTTCAATGTATTAAAAAAGAAGATGTGTTTCTTTATTTTAGGTGTATTTTTCAAGTTCAAATCACCTTTAACGTGTATACGCAATGCTTTAACACCTGACAAAGAGGAAAGGACAGCTACAGCTCTTCCTCCCCAATATACCCAGTCTTCAGCACTGTACACTCTGCCCCCAAAATACATGGTAAGAAAGAGCATTCTAATCTTTATGGACCATTGACTTCAATGGGCTTTGGATTGCTTGAGCTATTCACTTTTGTATTCTAAAGAAACCAAGAGAAAGTCTGTGAAGATCAGAGGCAGCTGAATGTCTTTATGTGTAAAATAACTTGAAAGGTAGGGCTTCACCCAGCAAAAGGGAGAGGAAATTCACAGTCCACCTACTCTATCCCACCATAGATTTGTAATTGTGCCACTCGTGATAAAACTAAAAGAAAAAAGTTAAAATTACATGGGGATGTGAGGAGGGTCATGAGTCTGAACTAAAATCCTGCAAAAAAATAATTTCAGGACTTCAACTGTCCCTACTGATTTCCTTTTAAGACTAACAGCATGTGGCATTATCTTACTCTAATTTTCCCCAAAGGAAAAAGATGACACTGTATTAACATTAAATTAATCAGAGGAGCCAAATGTATCTGTATGCACAACATATCTGCATCCATCTCAGAAAACTTTCTACCCTAACTGAGCACCAGCTGGAAGAGGAATTCTTGCAATGGAGCCCTTTCTGTTTAATCCCTTAATCTTCTCAACATTCACAAACAGTAGGGATTCTCTCTTAAAACCTACTGGAAAGTAGCACCTGCACTGCTGTTAGACAAGAAGCACCAGAAGGCAAGCCACTGAGGTCTCAGCTCCCTCTCTCCCACTCAATGGTGTTCTTTTGAAGATGCCTGTTAAGGACAGTTTCTATTTAATGGCAATGACAGAGACCAAGCAAAACCCAGGGGCTGAAATATTTTCAATTTCTGAGCAGTTATGACTCCCCATTCTTATGCTATGGCAAAGGCAGAGGAACTTTAAATGCCAACAAGTCCACAGAGATGGATTAAACCTCAGAGATGGATTAACCCATAAGTGTTGTTATGCCCTGAAAATGACTAGCTTTCTTCCTTTCAGCCATCCCTTCTTATTATTCATGTTTATTATTTTGACAGCTTGAACCACAGTGACCTTCCTCTCTGTGACCTGTCCTGACTGTTAGTCCTGGGGCTTTATTATGGGTTGCAATGCCTCTTCTAGATTTGAGGTTAAGCGACATGGTAGCCCAGGTTAGTTGAGGGGCTGCATCCCAAATGCTAGGTGCCAATTTCATGGGTCTCTTGGTTAACCCAGCCTTACAAAATCCTGTGAGAAGTCAGGCACTGCACTCCCAGTCTGGCTATGCTTTCTTGCAGTCTAACAGAAAGGGGAAAATATCCCTTTCTAATTAGAATTAGATGTAGAATGTGTATTAATGTGTAGAATTCCTATGTATTTATATCTTCTAAATCCCAAATCACCCTAATCTTGGATGACCAGATAGGTACAAATCTCACTCACTTCATTCTGGTCTCTCTTTGAATATCTGACTTGTTTCCTCCCTGTTCCTTTTCTTCCTCTTTTTCATAATGCTGCAGTACAAGTATCTGTTGCAGAAAGGAGAGGTGACTGTAGTTAGCCTTATGCTGTTAGACTGGCCTGTTTCTGAATGGCACCCAGAGCCTATTAAGGCAAACTTTTTACCAATGCCCACGAAAATTTTCACAGAATTCTCCACAGTTC
This sequence comes from Scopus umbretta, assembly GCA_013400535.1. Classification (NCBI taxonomy): domain Eukaryota; kingdom Metazoa; phylum Chordata; class Aves; order Pelecaniformes; family Scopidae; genus Scopus; species Scopus umbretta. The sequence continues at coordinate 31,879 of VZTL01052039.1, read as the reverse complement.
CTTCTTTAATAACCCTCCAACTTTATAATAGTAATCACTTCCTCTGGAGAAGAGAGCCTGACCCATGCAATACCTTAGGGTAAAAGCTGCTTTTTGGAAGAAATATGAGACTGGGAGTCAAAATCGGGCATATGCTGAAAAAGGCAGGTGCACAGTGATAAGAATGCACATTTTTGGTCTTTGACAATTTAATTCTTCCATCTGAAGTCTGTAATTTGTCTTAGGATGTACTGGATGTACTGTGACTTCTGGTGAGGTTTAAATGTAAAAAATGCTCTAGTTTAGCTTTCTGGGTTTGGAATCTGTGACTTGTTTTCATGGTTGCAGTAAAATTGGTGCATGGGCCCAGAGCTTCCTTCAGTCTCACCTGGAAAGTTTCTGGCTCCTCACTGGGGTTAGATCTGGCCAGGAACCAGAAAGTCACTGAACTGCAACACCACTGAAAAGATGCCCAGGTGAGACATTCAGATGGCACAGCAGTGGTGGTCCGGAAGGATATTCAGGGGAATAGGGACCTAGGTATACAAGCAGCCCTGGAGCACTGTGAGCATATATAGGGCAGAGTGCCTGCAGGTATTCTCTTCATTCATGGGATGCTGACAAGAGTAACCACCTTCTCTGGAGAACAGACCCCACTTTCCAGATTGTGTGTGCCCAAAACAGACCACAGCCTTGAGGCAGACCTTCTTATCCCCTCTCTCTTCCAGCTCATCACACGGAAGACCCCAGAGTATCCCAGTCTCTTGAATCAGGTTAATAAAACATACAAATAATAACTCAAAGATAGGTAAATTATTCCAATGGGGAAAATTCAGGCCAAGTGGGTGAAAGAAATTAACTAGAAAGTCTCGTAAACAGCCTTCCTTTTATCTACTGGGTCCTGGAAAGGTAGGGCCATTACTCCAGTTCTTGTTCAACTTTCAGTGGCTTCCTGAGCCAAACAAATTGCACCGAGGTTTGGCATTAAGCCTGCTACCCTGTTACAGACAGGCCTCCTTCTCTCAAGTGCTTCTCAGCCTGCTCCCTGCTTGCTGCTCCTTTTGCCCACTTTCTACCCCACCCTTCATACAGGAAGGGTGTGCTCTGCCCAACTCTTCTCAGGGAAAAAGCAATTGTCCTCCCTTCATCTGCTCTTCTGAGGTTTTGGCTTGACCCAGAGGGCAGCAGTGAGGAACTTCTCACTCTCATAACCTCTGTGACAGAATGTACAATACACTGTAGTGGGCAACAAATAAATTAGACAAGGAATACTTGTGTTCCAAGGTTGTGGTATACTCTGCTGTTTTTAAGTCTGCAGTGTTTCTAGTGGGGGTCTTTAGAAAGCCAGAGTTAATGCAATGGTTCATGAGAAATGGAGTGCAATTAGTGAAGGCTCCCAGAAGCATGCAAGGCAGGAAAATTGATCCTTGCAGACCTTGGCCTTAGCCTGGAAAGAAGTGGTTTATGATCACAACGCTTTTTGACTTGTCAGCATCATGGTAGTATATAACAAAGGCAGCTGCTGTTCCTCCCTGGAGCTGCATTGGAAACAACAGTGGGTTAAGGGGCAGAGGGCACTATATTGCCCCCTCAGCTATCCAAATGCAAAAAGAGATACACTGTTTGGCCAAGAAGAGTTTGTAAAGTAAGAGCTTAGCACTATTGTTGACACACCAGCCCAGTAAGATTCCCCATGCTGTTGCATTCAGAAGGTCAGATACCTTCCCTCACTGTATCTTACCTAGGAGGCTCTGTGGTGAACTCCAATTTATGGTCAGCATCTTTTCATTTCTGTCCTGACCCAGATCCTGATTTTTTTCTCCAGTCTGGAATGAGATTGGAGGGATCAGAGGCCACTTTGCTCTAATGTTGGCAGCTAGGTGCAAGACTATTCAGAGAGAGGTGGGATGGAGGGGTTGCAAAAAAGGCATGTCTCAGAAATGGATACCTACCTGGAAAATCCTAAAATGCCTCTGTATAATCTGATGGAGCCAGGGACACGCAATACACTGCCCTTGGGAGCCAACAGCTCTGCTCTGCTGAGGGCTTTAGTGGAATAGCGGTCAGGTAGTGATGTATGCACACGCACCTCTCGCTTCCAGTTCTCTTGATCCATTGCTTTGATTTCCAGATTCAGTACTTTGAGGCTGAGGATAGAAAAGAACAAGTTATGAGAATATTTTTTTCTTTCTTTTTTTTTAAAATCAAAATCTCTGCAAGTGTGCTGAGAAGGGGCGGGGGGTCTGCTACAACATTATTACTGAGACCACTTGTGACACTTTCTCATTAGCCTGTGTAATGAGAAGCCAATCTGCTGCTCAGGAAGCAGCACTGCAAATGATTTTCAGCCACAGATGATGCAGCCTGGCTTTGAACTGCTTAGGCCTTGTTGTAACAGAAGCACCAGCAATATTCATTTAATGTGCATTGACCTTTCCCTGACCTGGGAGACAGAAAGGGCTCCTACTCTGGCTTATCACCATGTCTTTTTCTGTAAAGGTTTCTGCTTGGCAGAGACTACAAGGAGGAAAATATTAAATTCTGTCTGCAAAAAGTGCAGAGTTTATTTCTCTTCAGCACAGTTTGGGGAGAGAAGCAAGCTTGTTTATTTTTCCTCTCCTGTAGCCATGCTGACGACAAATGCCGGCTTTTGAACCTTAAAGGGCAGTGATGTAGGGTGAGGGCAAAGGAGTAATCTGGACAATGGGTGTCCCTAGGGCATTAAAAATAACTATTCCCCTCGCCTTCTGTTGCTGCAGTAGGCTCACACCACTTGTCACTCACCAGGAGACCTGTATCGTACAGGATGAACCTGGGGATGACAGGAAGTTCCTGATTGTAGACAAATCCATCAAGTCTCACACTTTGGACATGAAACTCTGAACCGCCTCCTGCTTCGTGCTGCCTCTGCTCCTAAGCTGATATTGTTTGTACCTGCAGTTGCAGAGCCACAAGCTTTTCATTTCTGTGTCCCATCACAGGAGAAGAGAGACTGGGGATGTGCCACAACATTGAGTCCCCTAATCCCAAAGAAGCCTGACGTACTGCACAGTAGCAGACCAGCACTGCCATAGGACCAAATGCACCAAAATTTGAGTACTCACAGCACAGTTATAAATAAGAAGGGGAAATATGAGACAGATGTGAAGGGCATGAAGAAAACATGTCTTCCTTGCAAACCAACCAGAACTCAAGGGAAGAGATCACAAAGAAGCAGAACACAAGATAAAAGATTACTGCTTGGCCAAAAGCACAAGACTTCATACTTGAGTTGGATAAGCCTTTGCTGACAATACCACAAAATCATCAGAGTACCCAGCTGGGCCTCAAGACCTGATGCCACAGTTTTATCTCATTTGCCATTACAAGGCCACTTTTGTTCTATTTATTCCCCCTCCTTCTTGTTTTATGCCTTCTTACTCTACAGATTACTCTGAAAGTTGAAAAAAACACACTGCAGTTTCAGTTGCCTCATCGGAAGAAGGTCATTATAACTCTATTTCCTTCTTGGTCTTTCTTGCTTCTCCAGTTTATGGATTGGTGACCTCCTCATGTGGCCTTTGTTTTGATCTCTCCACTACATGCCAGGGTTTGGGAGAACTCATCCAAGGAGAAAATGGGTATTTGTCAGAAATATCTGTGCAAAGACAGAGTAGGATGGAGCCAACGATGTCTCAGAGAGTCTGCCCTGGATGTGAAAGTGTTGTGACATGTTGAACTGCTCTGACATCCGATGGCACCTTGGCTGATCATGCACGCAAATGTTGGGCCGATGCCTACTGCAAAGGAGCTGCGAAGAAAGGTCTCACTTTTCCAAAGTCCTGGCCAATTAGCTGCAGGGCTTTGAACTCTTCCTCTAATATATGCACACAGACTGAGATTTAGCATAGGTAAGGGCTTCGTTCCAGCTATTTATTCTATTCAGAATCAGAAACCCAGAAAGGAGATAAATGTGTTTCTGGTAATAAATCAGTTTAAACAAATTGCAGAGTGAAAGGACAAAGCCTTGCTGCACAGAAAGCCCAAGAGGGGCCAACGATAGAGCCAAATTGCACTTAGCTGCTAACTGCGGCACTTCTAAAGCTCACCTCTCAGTGCTACTGCCAGCTACTTTTTTTGACAGCGAGCTTGAATGTTTACACAAAATTAATAAAAAACAAATGTTTGTACTGTTAATTTCTGGGCTTGGTATTTCTGGCATTTCTGGTATTTGTTCTCCAGTGTGCAGAAAGCACACACACAGACATACACACACACACACACAGAGTTCTGTACAGGCTCCAAGACTGATCAGCTTAGTATAGTGTCTGCCCTCTGTTCTGAGATCCCCTCATGGGTCCTTGCCCCAATTTGAGATCAATCTGAACATATCCTCTAACAAAATGACTATACCCAATCTCAGCACACTCCTGCTCCACATTCTGCTAAGTTGATTATAGAGCTAATTGGACACAGGGAACGAAGCAATTTAACTTCCCTAGAAGATGACAGCACTGAGATACCCAGAGCCATCGAGAGTAGTTCCATGCAGGAGCTAATTTTTCCACCTCGCTTACCACAGGCAGCCTTCATGCACTGGAAGTTTTAGGGCAATACTTTTCATCAGAAAAGAAACAAGGTGCTCAGAAGCACACTGCACCAGCCCAGGACATTAATTTGCTCATTTGCTTATCTATGTCGAGTTGTGCCCCAAATGGCCCTTTTCACCACTGGGAAACCTAAGAGCCAGCAGCATTACAGCTCCTAAGAAAAATGATGCAGAGGATGGAGTGAGTCCACTGCTTCTCTCTAAAGATAGACAAGGAAAATGGGATGAGAAAAAGGAATGGCTGAGTATTTGGAGAGAACTAGGCGGAGGAATAGAGTAAGAAAGGCAGACAAGAGGAGAGGCCATCTCCTTTGCTGGTGTTGCTCCTTCCTGGACACAGACAACAATGGCACTGAACAACTTTGGGAAGGGCTTTCTGGTCACCTGGCAATAGGCTGCTGAGCAAGAGGGGAGCTGAGGGCTGTTCTTGAAGTATATCCTTATGGTTTCTGAAACCTTTCCAAGGATTTGTTTCCTCCTGGTACTCAGGAATGCTGGTTCCTCTTGGGTGTGACAGGGAGGGACCTCTTTTAAAAAAGTTTTCATCTCTTGAAGGTCATCTGGCCTCAAGTTGTGCCAGGGGAGGTTTAGATTAGATATTAGGAAAAATTTCTTTCCTGAAAGAGTGGTGAGGCATTGGAAGAGGCTGCCCAGAGAGGTGGTGCAGTCCCCATCCCTGGAGGTGTTCAAACAACATGTGGATGTGACACTCCAGGACATGGTTTAGTAGACATGATGGTGTTGGGTTGTCGGTTTGACTAGATGATCTCAGAGGTCTGTTCCAACCTTAATGATCCTATGATTCTATGATTCTATCATCTCAAACACCACTCTGAAAACAATGTCACAGGTAAATGTTGTTTCAGCCTCACATATGGGTTCCAGCAGAGAGAACAGCAAACCCTGCTGTTTTCCATGGTACCAAGGAAGCACTCTCTTGTGAAAAACGGTGAGCCCGTATACCCAAAATGTCTCAGCTTATCGTGTGACTTGAGCCCTGCCAGATGCCTAAGCCCTATTCATAGCCATTGTCTTTCAATGGGTGCGGGGCTCTGTGGTGGGGGCAGGGGAAAGGCCTCCTTTCCCAAGCACTGCCCTAGGAAATGCAACCTGTTGTGTGTCAGCATGTCACCCCCTTTCCCAAACAAAGAGCAGCTGGGAGAAAACCTCTACCCCTAAATGTAGATTTATTAACACTCAGCACCAGGAAAGTCAAGGTCAAGGGTTAAAGCTTGCCTTTATCCATCACCTCTTGATATGACCTTGGTGGGGCTTTTTGCAAAGGGCAGGGACAGTTGATGCCGTAATGAGCTGCTCTTCCCAGGAGACCCAGCATGATGAAAAAGTACAGAACATTCACCTTTGTATATCAGTGCAAGAATACAGGTTTGATTGGTAATAAGTTTCCTATTAAAAATACATAGGAACTTACCTCAGAGAGACAGAGAGTAGACCCCACAGGATAAAGTCTGTTCGGCCAGCTTTTAATGAAGGCAATCACATCCATGTATTTGAGGCTTTCCTTCCTCATTCTTCCCCAAAGAAAACAGGCTTATTTCATGGAGGAAAACTAGAATGAAAAATAAATTCACAACTGTTGTTTTTTGACTGGGTCAATTACATTTCGATGTTTGAATGACAGTGGGTTTAATACAACAAAGATGGTGCATATTAAATATTAGCTTACATGCAGATATAATAGCTACTTTTCAGAATGAAATGGTTTTTTTAAATTCTGAGGAAATTAATAGTTTCTAAAGAAACAAGGAAAATACAACTTGGGTGGTCACTGAGACCATTAATTTTAATGAGTAAGCCAATATATCGAATCATACAAGGAAGGATCTAATACTGTGTTATCCTGAGGAACTACTGAGGTATTTATTCATCTCTCAATCCAGACTAGATATCACAAGATTTGTTGTTTGTTTGAACTTAAATTCAAAATACAGTAAACAGTCTGCTCTTACTTCAGTGCTCTCCTCTTTTTCCCATCCCCTCCCTCCCCTGCAAACATATATGGAGAACCTGTAGTAGTTTGTTCAGTGGATCTATGGAGTTTGCTCAGTGGATATATGGAGTTTGCTCAGTCGATCTATATTTCTGAACTTGAACTCCAGTCTCATATTCATAACTGATGGAATCTGAAGCATGGAAATTCATAGCAGACGAAATGTCCTCTTCTTCTCCACTGGTCCTCTGTTACTACTGACACTGAAGTATTGAACCTTTATATTTTTGCAGGTAAGGACAAGGGAGAAGGTCAAGTTAGTCACCACTTCAGGCTGGTATGATGCCAAAAAATACTGGCATTTCACGCGGGATAAAAGCACAAAGACCACGCACATAAACCAGTTTACACCTCTGTTTGCTAACAGACCTAAACCAGCAGGATTAAATTGTTCTCATCTGTAAACATTGCACATTTTATCTTCTGCGCAGTACAGCATCTTCTGAGGTGAAGTTAGGGATGCAAATGGAGTTCAAGTGTCAGTCTTAGAAAAGGGAGGTGCTTTGGAGTACTCAGCTCATGATACCTTTAGAGGTGCCCAGCAAGTTCAGAGCAGACACTGTAAAAACCAGCTCTTTTAAAATTGTCTCCAACTGGGGACCAAAAGACAAAGGAACTGTAGTCACTACCATTTTTGAAAACTTTGGCCGTGGTTTAAAGTGCCGAACTGAGAACATGGTATCGTGTGAATCATAACAGCCTCATAAACCTAAAGCAGACCTAGATCTGCAATACGCCTAGCAAATGGCCAGAGATGCAGTGCCAGTTAATACTCCACCCACTTCCAGCAGCAGCATTGGTGAAAGCAGAGGCACAAAACATCTGCCACGACATGCACACACTCCCATCCCAGGGACCAGCACACCAGATGGTATAAAAAACCATTAGACAACCCAGGCAAGAGCCCTGGGCCAAGAGAGACTAAAGCGGAGCTGAATGTTGGCTAACTCTAAAGCTGGGTAGATTTGGAATAATGTCTCTTAGGCTTTTTTTTCTTTCTGCCTTTCACTCTGCTCTTTTAGGGGTTCCTAGTGCTACTAGTGATGAGGCAGCCACTGCAGGCCACCGTCACAGCATTGGGCTGTGTTCCCCTCTGCCCCCAGAAGCTGCAGGGAATTGCCACAGGGGAGCTCCTTTGGTAGCACCCACCAGTGCCTAGCCCTGCCAGGATGGCTTTGGGTTCAAATGATATTAATCTGCAAAATCCTCTGATTTCTGCCTGGGCACCTTCTGTGTTGTTTAGGCAAAGTGCATCTCTTGGAGTACTCTTTCTCAACATTGCATTTATATGAGGAATTTCCTTATCCAGAACCAGCAGATACTCCCCCCACTCCACCCTTCCCTATCCTCCTCCCTGGCCCCATAAAACTATTATTTAAGAACAGGAAAAAATACTCTGGCAAACAACCTTCCCTCCACCCTCCCTGCTATCTGTTTAAATATCCTTGACTGCAAGACATCCAGTACAGAACAGTCATCAATTTTTAATTCATTTAATCTCCTGGTAACTGTGTTCTCGTGAACTGAAGGGCCCCTGAGAAAGCTTCAGAGAAACCTCAGACTAGCATCTTTCACTGGATCCGGGGATGAGATTTTTGTGAACATAGTGGACACTGTGCAAATGAGTGTAGGGGTTAACAAGGAAAAGAAATATTTAAACCTGAGTACCTCTAACCCCCAGCCAAATCAAAACACACTGTTAACCTGAGCACTGTACCCTAACACAGCACAGAATGAAATAAGCACCAGGGAAAGAATTCCCTGCATCAGAGTTGTTCATGATTCAGCAAACTTGGGAAGGAACCCTTTGAGTAAACATGTGGGTTGCCTGTGCTCCTGGTCCCGCTACTGCTTCGTTCTTGTTCCAAGAAGCTCAGAGAACATCCTAATACACTGTCAGTAATTAAATTCTGCCTGCTTAAATGCCCTGGAATTCTCAAGAGGGGACAGTTTTTCTCCTCAAGCCTGCAAGCGTGGGGGAAGCTAATACTGTGTGTATTGGCATCATTCTCCAAAAAAACATTCAGGAATGAGCAAAACGGTACCTGCGTACAGTGCGTAGACGCGTACAGTGTGAATGTTAATTGGCTCTGCAGGCACTTTAGGGGAGGGAGCAAGAGGATTCTTGGTTATATTCAATCATGTCATATAATGGTAGCACCCAAAGGCCCCCATAACAATTGGCTTTCATTGTACTGGAGTGTTGTCTGAAAACAGGGAAAGAACAAATCCCTGTCCCCGCTATCTTACAGTCTAATGAAACAGGTTAAAAAATAACCTATAGCTCCAGTTCTGTGACAGCTAGAAATGATGCATTTTGTCTGAACCCAAGCTCTCTCATCGCTGGATGTATAAGATACTACAGTTCTCCGGGGAGGCTTTTGAAAGGGGAAACAGGTTTGATCACACTAAGTATGACAACAAACTTCATGCACGCAGCCACACGACCTCTATAGCATTCAAGCAACACGAAGTGTGTGTGCATGCCATAGCTTTGGATATCCAAAGCGACTGTCCTGTGCCACTGGATATCACAAACAAATGCAATGCTAACAAGGGGGGCAGGAGAAAGAAGCCTAAAACCTTCAGCCTCTCTTCCCAACTCCCCTAGCCCTCCTCCCTAGCAGATATCCCTGTCCAGTATTTCATTACCTGTAACACCTGGGAAGCTGCTCTGCAGGGATGGGCATGGCCCAGCCCTGCTTGGCTTCTAGAGGTTGATGCTGAATAGCTAATTAAAGCAGACTCTGTTGCAAAGAGACTATGACTTGTTCACAGTTACAGTCAATCACAGGACATAATTTCCTGTCTTTCCACATGCACCTTAACATAACAGGCAGGCTCCTGCTGTAATGACAGGCAGCAGAAGAAGACGAGGCATTACGCTACAGAGCTACTCAGTAAACGAATATATTTTTCTCAGGCTCCTTGAGATTATGCAATGCATAGGACATTTGGGGCTCTGTTTTTCCAAAAACAGTGACTAGAAAATCGTGATGCAAAATGTGGCCTTAATGTTTAGTGCTAAAGCCCTTGTCATTACACCCTCTGGTAGAGCTGCAGCTCAGCCAGACACATGGATGCTGGGACAGTTTGCATAGATACAATTTCTTGCAGAGACTTCCCCTAATTTGTGATGCCTTTTTCTAACCAGGTTATTTGTCGTTTGCCAGCAGCAACCCCTGATTCTTTGCCTGTGAACCTCCTGCTCTGTTTCGCACTATTAAGAACATTATTTTCCATTCTCCTGTCAGCGGAGAGTGCTGGTGATTAGCACCGCAATATCTGGTCCCCTTTATTGAAAATGTTAATCCTTCCTTTTTGCAGGGTTTCTTTAGCCAGGGGTGTTAATACTTGGTTAATAGAATCAGGCTGCCTTTTTCTTCATCTTTTGTGCGCGTGTGTGTTAGGGAGGGATTTCTTTTTTATCTTTTGGTCAGAATTTATTATAGTGTCTCTTTTGATTCTTTTTTTTCCAGACCGGCTGCTTTGAGTTTCCTTGGGTTTTTTTGCCATGATCATCTTAATGATTTTGTAACATTTAGCACCCAGAACACCCATTGTTCTGTGTATCTTCTGGTTTCTGCAGTCTTTAAAGGGTGCTTAAGAGTGTGTCCTTGAAGGAGGAGTTACCTTTGCTCATCATCACCCCTCACCTCAGTAGGAAGAGGACCCAGAGCTAGGAGCCTTCCCTCACCTGATGCTCAGATAAGGCTTTCTTTGGCATTCCACAAGCCTCCCATCAAGATCCTTCCAGCATTTGGATGGTGGATGGCATCAAAGACCACCACCCACCACTCACAAGACATTCTTCCATGGAGAAAGCATGATGTGAAGCATGGGTCACCTGTTGTAACTTCAAGGATCACAGTTTCCGTCCCAGGTGGAAAGGTGAGGCTGCCAAGGTCCAAATGCAGACCAGAGAAGGCTGCAGGATTAAGTGCAGGCAGTTTTGTGTTGTGTTACAGTGATATAGTCTTCTAATGCTAATCAGGTAGTAGTTCAGTGAAAACTGTTCTTGTTTTGATGTGAAGAGCACAGATCCTATCTCACACAAATTGCTGTTGTGATGACTTTCTTTAAAAGGAAAGGCATCACCTGGAGCAATGTAATCACCAAAGGAAGAAAAGTGCCAAGTCATCTGAAGCTTTGTCTCTCCTGATTGCAATCATATTTTATTCTCAAGTAAAGAGAAGCTGTTGTGGCAATGGGAGCTAGGAAGCAGTGGCTGTTCAGCATCTGTCTATTGTGGATATGGGACTCCAAGACCATTTTCAAGGTAGCCCCAGTACACAGATATTCCCCCACTGGAGAGAGTTTTAGCATGCACACCTAAAGCTGGATGGAGCTGTGGGAGCTGGTTGACTCCCTCCCTCCATCTATCTAGCCAGCCAGTCAGCCAGCTGAGGAGTCCAGGAGCAATGGGAGGACACCCGGAGCCTTTCTTGCATCTTTTACAAATAAGAGCATGAGGTTGTCAGAGTTGTCATTTTACTCCTTCCTTTTAAATGACCATCATATGGCTGTGTTACAACTAAGACACCCCTGCACATGAAAACGTGGGAAGGTGTTGCTCCCAGAGGTGCACAGCTCCTGGTATCTGACCCACTTAGAAATGCAACAAGCTCCTTAAGACCCCTGCCATTTTGATGGCTTCAGGCGCCTGCAGAAGATGCCATCCAGTGGCAGCAAGGTAACATTACAAGAGCAGGCAATGAAATGGGCCTTTGACAGCACCATCCTTGACAAAGTTGTATCTGGTCGTGACTTAACTACATAATCAAAATACCCAGGATGTCAGTGGGATGTGGTGAAGATTTGAGTGACATCCATCTCTAATTATGTTAATTGGACAGCTTTTTTTTTTTTTTTTTCTCTCCAGAAACCCTTAGGCTTTTGTTTGCAGGGAATAAATAAAGAGGGATTAGTTACGTTTATCTGTGTTTTCCCAAGTCTTTACAGAATAACTGTTATGTGTAATTAAGTAATTTGACTGTCCTTGACCAAGCTGATAGCAAATTACCAGACATTACTTACGAGGTCCCATTACATTTTAAGACTAGATTACATGGATCTGGAATTTATTGATTTTTATTTATATTTTGACAGGAACAATTGGAAATAACGGTCTCATGAAGGTGAAAATGCAATGTGCTTTGACAAGCTGTCTATCTAGCAACATTGCTTGGCTATATGTCTGTCTTCTCCACAAAGGTTCTGCATTGAGCCAGCTGCATGGCAAGTCTCTTCTTTCACAGTTTTCCCTTGTCCAGTGTTGAACATGTGCTGGTGGAATATATTCAGGTAGCCTTTGCTAAGCAATATCATCCTGGATTTGCTCTCTGTGAGCCAGTTAACTGATATGTAAATAATTCACACTCTTCAAGGATCCAGCTTAGCTGCTTCCCCTATGCTTTCTGCCTCTCAAATCACTAATTCACATGTCCTTTTCTTAAAATCTGCTTCGAGTGAGGTTTCCCATACAATTGTCACCACAGTGACTGAGTTTCTCTTCAGGAACCATGAAGCAACGATGTACAGAGAGAACGTAACACCATCGTGTCTCAAAACAGAGTCTTTTGTCCAAGATTCAGATACCATTTCATTTGCCTACTTTGAAGGTACTTTATTGATCGTGCTAGACCCTTACAGATTTCCAGGGAATACATTCTCCTTACAACAGAGACCAGACCAGATACTCTACCTTAAAATTTACTAAACTTATTCTACCTTTGGTTTTTAGGTATATATTACTTTAGTATAATCACATAAACATACTTCATAATAAACATACACATCACTCAGCCAACAGAAGGCTTGGAAGCATGTCCACAGTTCTGGACAAATGGCAAAGAGAAAAAAAATCTTCCAAAGAAACACTGCACTGATTCATTTGCCAAGAGGCCTGGCCAGAATTGGTTACAGCCAACCGCTGTGCTCTAGAAAGTCTGGTATCAAGGCTAGGTCATCAAAACTGAAAGGCAGCAACTAATCATAATTAAAGGGTGGGTTTTTTTTGTCTTCCCCTGGGAACTAGCACTCAGGGTGGAAAATGAAACTCTTTCACTAAACCCCGTTGTGTGGCTTTGTCTTCCAAACACACTGGGGAAAATAAGGGGAGGAGATTCAATAAGTGCATCTAGGAGAAACTTGGGATACAGCCAAAAGTCGTGATCTGGACAGTGCCAAGACGACAGGCAGCACAGAGAGGAGGGGCTGTTTCCAAAAGAAATTTTGTAGATATTTTATCCCTGCCAAACCCTCCTCCCAACCCTGTAAGTAAGCCATGATGGCTATGTCTTTTTTAGTGTATGCAAAACCTCTGTTTCCAGAAATTAGAAAGTGGTTGTGATGTTTCTGTTTCTTGAGGAAACCTAAGTGGATTTCCTCAGAGAAGTAAGCTGCACTCAAGGACAGATGCCAATGCACAGACAGCATTTTGGGTATTCTTGTTCAAGGTGGGCATGGGGCAGCCCGTGCCTGTAGATACATGGACTAAACTGATCTCTATTCCTGGGACATGGGATTTCAGGGTTTGTTTCTCTGCCAATCTGGCATGGCACACAGACAGCAGAATTTGCTCCAGGGCAGGCAGGTACTTTCAACAAGAGTAGTAGGAGAAGGTGGGGGTTCCCAGCCCCATCTGGGGCAGCCACAGCAGCAAGCTGTTACCCACTGCTTTGGGTGAGGTTTACCAAGATGGGAGGGGATGACCCTACCTGCTCTCTGGCATGGCTAAAGGGCAGTCCTTCTTCCCACTCCCGTCTCCTATCTCCCCTGCTTGCATTTGGATGAGTGTCTGGCTGCTTCCCTCAAGCCAGCTCTGACTTTCAGTCTGCCCTTGGTGAACTGATTTAGCTCATTAAACTGGCTGAAAGATAAATAACCATGCCTGTGAGGGGAAAAGGGCAGGACAGACTCCTCAGGGAAAGGGAGAGGTAGCCCCAGAGACATTTCTTCAGGCTGTGAGAGTGGCCAGCCTTGACCAATCCTCCCCGTCAGGTGGGCCAAGGAGGAAGAAGCAATCAGGATTCTTGCACGGGCTACCTTCCTTGAGTTATGTGCTCTGTCCCCCTACCTGCATCCAGACTGGCAGATAGAAGCCACCAGGAAACTTCACCTGCCCCTGACACACTAGACAGACCGCCTTCAGCATGGAGGCAGCTCCTCTCCTCTCTTTCATCTCAGACATGCAGCATCACCAGTCCTTACAGATTGCCAGAAGTCCACCTACAACAGCCATAGTTGTGCCACCTTAGTCTGAATAGAAATAGAAACGTCCAAGTTTTATTCCTACTGAGGTGTATGTGAGGGTTTCATACACGCCACTGACGGAGGATACTAATTATTTGGCTTATTTTAGGAGTTTTTGTAATACCAGCCTAGCCCTTGTCAAAACCACAAATCCCACAGATCAGAATATTAGCTACATTGTCCTTTTTCATCAAAGGAAGCTCAAACTTAGTTCACTTTCTTTCTTCTTTGCCATGGGGAGATGCAAAACTTGTGTCTTCAGTAGCCCAGTCATTACCCCTTTGTTCTGTCTGTACAAAGGAAAATACAAAGAATGCTGAAGAAGCAAACAACCACATTAAACTATTTTCATATTCTACAACAAAGAACAAGCATGTCAGAAACCTTCTGCTTTTTCCCTTGGAATGTGCTTTTTTACTTAGGCACTTCTTAAAACAGCATAAAAAAATAAAAAGCCCTCACGTCATTTCCATTTTAAATTGGAATGGGGGGAGAATCACACTACAGAAAAGTTCATTTCCCTAAATGGTTTTTTACAACCAGCAGCATGGCAACTTACTGCTGACACTGTCCCTTCAGGTCATTGGGTCTTGGCCAGTTCACTGGAGAGCAAAAAAAAAGCCCAACATGTTTGAACTCCTTGCAACAGCTTTTCGAAGTGGCTGCTCCTGCTGCTTTGGGGCTGCTGCCACACGCTTCACTGGAGAGCACTGATATCCCATGAGCTGCTCGTCTGCTCCTCAGCCCTGTGTGCTCAGCTGGGCAAGTCTGGCAGTCTTGCACGAGCACTGTGCAACGCTCTGGTCTCCTGTGTGCACGCTTGCCCTGACACCATACATTGACTGCCTCCCCAGCACGCAACTTGACAGGGCAATGGCTCTGTACTCAGATGTGGATCCCCTGTACATTGCTCCTTTCACCTCTGAACTCAGCCAGTTGTTCCTCTCTGCCAGCAGTCTCTCTCGTAGTGATATGCATGGGGTGTCACTGCTGGCTCAGGTTCTGGTCATTGCTGGGCCTGGCCATTTCTGCTGCCAACCCTTACCTGACCCCACTCTGTGGGGTTCACCCTCTGCTCCCCTCACATGGGGAAAGGATGACCATCACTGAAGCACAGCTCCGCTGTGAGCTTGAGCATAAATATAGTTTACACTGGTCAAAAACATTCAAAAGCACCTCGCTGTGTGTCTCATTCTTATCACACAGGCTTTTTTTCCTTGGCTGCCTGAGCACCTCGTGGAGCACAGCACTTAGGCTTTAGTTAGTCCCTGTGTCTCCACGCTTTCACTGAAAAGCTCCTAAGGTGGGTAGATGCTGTGGAGCAGCTCTTTGTCTCCAGACACCTAACCTAGGTCTCTTGACCTCATTATCAGTGGAATAGAGGCCATCTATAACAGATTTTTCTTATATCTGATTGCTGACTGTATGGAAACTCTTGCTCTAACACCTTCTTCCCATTCAATTTTTAACAGATTTGGACACAATTCCACTTTATTCAGAGATGTATCATTATTCTTTCTGAAATCCTAGAGAGTCTGAGGACAGCTTTTAATTCGGAGGGCTGCAGAGAGCTTTGGCTATCTCCTGGTTTTGAGTTTTTCAGCTGGTGCAGGGATCAGGGACAAACAAAATGGATAAACACTGAGTTATGTGCCTGCTGACTGAGTGTCTCTCCTATTTAGAGACAGTTACATCTTTGTAAAGGTTTTGCTCTTGACAGAGAGGCTTTACTCTAATATTTTTAATGAGTATTTATTGGAACAGATGCATTTGTCAGTCCCTTGTATGTACTGGACACTGGAGATTTAATGTAGAGAAAGGAGATGATTGACTGAATTCCTGGTGAAAAATTCAAGACTTTTAGTCTCCTAAAACCAGAAAACCTCATGTAGTTCTTCAGCTTTTCTTACATGGCAGCACTCATTCTGTTTTACATGGTGCCAACAAGACATTTAAGAATTTCCTGGGCATAATAACCCCTTCTACCTTGGCAGCTCAGCAAGAACAGCTTTCTCTGAAATCTCCCTAATCAATTGACTTCGCCAAGTCTTTCGCTTAACAAATTCTGCAATTGCTTCCAGCATTTTCCCACAAGTGATACCAAATTAATGGGTTTGTAGTTTCCTGGTGGGTCTCTTGGCTTTTCAATGTCTTACTAGGCACATTGTGGCCTGCTGGGAGAAATGTACTGCATTGATAAAGATGTTGGATGAGGTTCATTTCATGTCCCACTTTCTTTTGCATTCTTGGACTCATGCATGTCAAAATGTTACAATGACCATGGATAAGATTAAAAAGCTCAAAGTCCCTCAATATGGGCACATCTTACTTCATGATTAATCCAGTGTCCTACATGTCCTATAAAGTCAAGGCATGCTATTCCAAATCTGTCTTGCATTTAAGATCTTGGCCTAAATTCAAGATTGTATTCTTAAAATATATTTGGGTTCATTTTATTAATTGTACATGCAAATAAAATGTTCATAAGAGTAATTTAAGGACCCAGCAAATCTAACTTTATGCCTCAGTCAAATGATCCAAACCAAAACAGTATATGAAATCATTACATTTTTTAAGCAATGGTATTTTGAGCACACAACTGCTTTCTGAATGCTATTTTGTCTGTCATATGTTTAGAGTCACTGTCCTTAAACAACAGACTTTTCTTAGAAAGAACAGCAACAAACAGGGTTTTGTTCTTTTTCTAAACAGTTTCAGCTCCATTCCTGCCTTGTACTAGAAATTGTTTCTTTTCCAGGTATTTCAGTAAATCCCAGAAATAGCTAATGATTGCACCCCGACTGCACATGCAAATGCTCACACTCCACTTTCCACACTCTTCTTTTGGCCACCAGTCATGCTGCATGTATGACAGAGTTCATCTCTTCTTCCTTCAGACAGATGCCTTAATGAATCAAAACACCAAGAAAACCCCCTACCCTAAGCCTCAGACAGAAGTTTCTTTCACAGAATCTGTGTTCAGACTGCTAATAATTTCCAGTTCACTTAATTTAGGTGCCCAACTTAACTGGTCTCCTAGAATTGGTAGGTACTTCTGGCCCTAGGCTTTCCTCCAGGACAGGTATTGATTGTTGGGCCAGAGAGGTGCTCTAGGACTTGAGGCTTCTGCAACCACCTTCTTTGGCATCCTTGGACAGGGATCCCACCACCAAGCCCTTGCACACCCTGGGCAGGAAAGCTCTCCACACCTTCTTGTGGCACTGAGCCATTGCACAGGCAGGAATACAGCCACAACAGAGTGAGAAAGAAGGGCAGGCAGAAGATACTTTGATCAGCCTAGCTGTTGAGATACCAACCTGGGAGGGGAGAGATACAAATGTCCTGGGTTGTTTCTGTTTAATTTCTTCCTGTCAATAATCCAATATATACACAGGAATGCAGCAACTTACACTCTAGTTCTTGGTGTGGATGTCGTCTGCTCAAGACAGTCTTGGATAAGATGGGAGCTATAAATCATGATGTATGTTTTGCTTTGCATCCAGTCATAAATTCACAGATTATAAACTCTGATTTTAACAGTGCTGATCTCCAGTATTCTTTGGTCGGCATTTAATTACTTCGTTCCCCCTAAACCACTGGACTGGAGAAAACAGGGGCTTGAAGCACTCTCAGGTTACAGTTGCAGGCAGCATATTTGAGGTAAATGTCCCTATTCAGTCAACAGCTCCTACAGAGCTGATCATCTTTCTTTGTTTCTGGAGGTTGGTAACACAGGTAGATCTCAGCATCTCTTGATCTTTCTATCAAAAGTTTCCTTGTTTTTTTGTTGTTTGTTTGTTTGTTTGTTTTTCTTCTGAAAGGCTTATTTCTCCTGTTCTTACCCCATCAGTGATTCCTAGACTGATACACCTCCCTTCCACCTCCTTTTTTATGTAAAGGTGAAGGTAACTTTTGCTGGAGTGGAATTCCAGGTGATTCTCACCACTTTATCTAATAGTGAGCAGTTGGATAAATATTGCTTTATGTCCTGGAAGATGTCCTCAAGCTCTTCTCACTAGTTTTGATCCCCAGCTACTCCAGTAATGCTGTCTCTTGGAAGGGATTCAACACTTGATACATTTTACCTCCAAAGACTATCATCAGTGCATCTCTTACAGTTTACAGTTTACTCTTACACCCATCTCAAACAAACCCACAGTGGGGAAAAAATTTATTCTCTTCCTGATAGTGCTTTTGAAAATTCCTCTCTGTGCCAGTAGCACCACCTCTGGCAGCCTGTGTTCCTGCTCCCAGCAGGCTGGCTAGGACATTCCTAGTACAGCACGTTTTCAGGTCAGCCCATTCAGCGTCTCCTCCATTACTTTTAAGAAGGACACCTCTGAGCAAATGGGTGGACCTGACACCATTCTCTGGTGACATCATTTGCATTCACTCTCGGGCAGTGACAGTGTTAGGCAATCAGTGTCACATCCAGAGCAATGTCTAGCACCCCTGCAGAGCAGCATCAGCCCAGGCAACTCCTATGGCATTGGGACTTAAAAGGGATGCAACCAGGGCAAGAAATGTGTCATCAGTCCCTCTAGCAATGTCTACATCTCCATCCTGTTGCATTTCACCATGCAGGATACCAGGTTTTGCTTCTGGCACCAGGGCAAAAGAAAACAGGTTCACCATAAACTTCTCTTCCTTTCTCACATATGTGAAGGAGACAGGAAAGAGTAGAGCAAAAACGGACTCCAATGAAGGCACTGAAATGCTCTTTCTGTTGTCATGACTTCTGATGCCTCCATGTTCTGGCAAGACAAGAAAATCATTGCAGCTCCTGGATATTTCTTTTCAGTCACTAGCTATTATCATGCCTTGTGTTTTTTTCATACTTCAGGCAGCTCCATGATCTGGTTTTATGGTTTTTGGGTTTGTGACTTGCTTCTTTCTTTTCTGCCTCCAGACATTCTCCCTAAGATATTTCAGATTCTCTGTGAGTCAACATTAAGGGAGTATTAACATTTGCTCTAAGCTTCAATATGAGCTAGGCAGCTGCCCTTTGTGCAAGAAATTTTTATTTTGTTGTGAAGGGTTAATTAGCTTTACAATAGTCCTTCTTTGTCTCCCACTCTCACTGTACTGCAAATCTAAGGGTTTTTTTTTTTTGTTACAGATCACAGCTTGCTGTTTTACCAGCTCTGAAATTGTAAGATTGACTCAGAAACCTTAGATCAATCACAAACTATGTTAGGTCTTCACCTTCTCTTTACACTGTCAGTTTAAAAACATACTGCTCATTTCAAGGGCAGTGCAACACTTTTCAAATATCCGTAACAGTTTCATAGATAACTACCTCTGTCTGAGTGTATAGAAAATGATTAAAAACATCAAGTTCCTCAGGACCACCTATTGTCAAAAATAAAGCTGCCTACTGTCTTCTTTTTCCTTTGCAGAGATGACCTACAGCTGTGTTTGTACTTTCCTCAGTTATCTACCATTTTCCTGGAAAATTCAGCACTGGCAGTGCTTCCCTCTGCCTTGTAATTCCAGAAGTGCTGGCCTCACACAGCTTACCCATGGTATTGTGTGTTGTCTGGCCAGCGCTCAGAGCCACTGAGTGTCCCAGAGGCAGGCTCCTTCTGGCATCTCAAGCTCTAGCTGGTCAGCATGGGGTTAGCCTGAGCCTCTGAAATACACCACAGCTTGTTCCAGCTGGTTCTTGGCAGACTTCTTCAAAGCTATCATTTCTTCTTACCTTTTGTGATCATTTTCTGGACTGATTGATCATCTGCTGCCACCTCCACACATGCTTTTCTGGTATCGACCTCCAGACCAGCTCTCAGGTATTAGCATTCACAATGATGTCAGAGTAAGGGAAGTCAGGTCTCTCTGGTGGAGGAAGCTGGCTGATACATGGCACTGGAGGAGACCATGATAATGGAGATCTTCCTGGAGAAGATCCTCCGTCCCTGTGTGACTGTTGTCTGTGTCATTCCAAAGCTGCTGCCTGTCTTCCTGCATCTGAGTTTTGCTGTTAAACATTTCCTGGTTTACTTTGCCCTGTCCATACTCCTTGATCCAAGGGATAGAACATCTATGTTTGTCCATTGGCCCCGACATTCAGCCTAGCTACCAAAAGAAATGGAAAACCTGAGCAGACATCTGTGGATATACCAAATGTAAGACCCAAATGGATTTTTGCCAGCAAATTTCCCTTAGTATGAAGTGACACTCTCTTGCATTGAGGCTGAGGCACTGCTGAACCAAATGGAGAAAGCTGTTAATGTCAGTGGAGAAATTTGAGACCATTTAGCTCATTACAAGTTAGTAGTACATACACATTTCACAGTGCTGCATACTCTGTCACCAGCAGAGACAGGACTGGGATAACATTAGTAGGCTGGTGAGAATCAAAAAGATTTGGAGCAGCCCTCCTAAGCAAGAATCAGCTTCCCCCCTGCTTGAAACATCAAAATGCTGGGTCTTGAAACCCAGCTACGCTGGGTCATATGATGAAGGCTATGTCCTGGAAGTGTGCCTCTGAACAGAGTGCTCTGCTAGGTGTTAAGCTGCCCACCAGCAAGGTCCTGCCATAGGCTCTGTCCTGTTCTGGATCCCACATGCCAGCTAAGGCGGGTCAATGAATGACCAAGGAAGCTGCCCTGGTGCACATTGTCACAGAGCAGTGAAAAGCCTCAGTCTTCAGCTGCAAATTAATGAGAAGCAGGTTTCCCTACCATCCAGCACAGAGTTGAGAGCAAGCTGCATGATGCTCATGTACAGCTCAAGAGATTTGCCATGTTACTGTGACAGAGAAGCGGTACATTAGCTCAATGCACTTCTGAAGAGAAGAACCAAAAACATTTTAGATTCCATCAGCTCAATCAATTTTAACAGGACTTCTACATACAACACCCACTGTAGCATCTAGTGAGAATGGTTGTACAGCTGGCTTATAACCTAAATTTCTGAATGTTCACTTGCATAGCTTCATTGCCATTCCAGGGAGATGCAGATGCAAGCGTGTGACAGGTTTACAATTCTTCTCCAAGTCCCAGCTGTTGAAGAGGTCAGATAAATTCTAAATGCAATTACATATCCAGTTCGGCTGGCAATGGCCAGCAAGGTAAATGAAAAAATCCCAAACCCCCACATATTCTTTACTAAGCACTGTAACATATCACCTCCTCCTGTAAATTTCTGGTGCTGCCAAGTCTCATCTATAGGAAAAGTATAGTTGGAAAAGTACCACAGCTTCTTCTACTAAGTTACTCTTGTGTTTTTAGTGAACTCCAGGACCAGGAAGCATTTTTCAAGCGTGTCATGGAAAATTAATTTCTTGCCATATTCCTTAAATGGATTGCATTTTAATCGACCATTTAACCAATAATGCAAGACATTTATATTTTGGGATTTTCTGTCTCGAAACCAACTCCTCTTCACAGATCCCACTTTTTCATAGCCATGACATCACAGCCATTTCCATGGAAAGACACTTACCTCACAATCTTTGTTGCGTTATCAAACAGAAGCAGCTGGGTAATGTGGGTGAATAATCCTGTTCTGTATATTCAGCAATAGCAAAATGAATACTGAAAATTACTAGCAAACTAAATAGCTACTTCTATAAATACTCTCTTTTCAAAAGTTCACCCTATTTTAAAAGCCACTTGTTAAACGCTATTTAGTATATATATAAAGACTGATGGATGAAGACCAAAGTCCTTGAAGCAGACACAGGAAAAATACCTCATAGCTAAGATTAAAATGAACTTCCCTATCGTTTGCCTTATCTGTATGATTTTTTTTTCCATTATCTATGAAAAGGCATTTTGCTTTCTATCGCTACCAAATGCTTAGGCATTTTGGCTGAAAAAAAAAAAATGCAAACAAGTGTCCAGTACATCAGTTACCATAGCACTCTCCACCACTGCCTTTCACTCTTCTCAGTGTTGAGAGGCAACATTAAGCCCTACTCAGATTTAAAGCCACCCATTTTCTCCACAACAAATGGAGACAAGTAGACAAGTGATAAGCAGTGAGTGATGAGCAAAAAAGTCTTTTCTGGAGAATCAAAGAACTCTGTTTAATCAGAATCAGTGGAAAAGGGTATGAGCTACACTGGGAAAATACCTCAACAATTTCAAACCAACCTGATTGAGGCCAAATGCAAAGCTGATACCAGTGAGCCCAACAGCCTGAAAGGAAAAAAATGTCTTTCTGTACACCATGATCTGAGTTGCTTGGCTACTCAACATGATGACCCACCATGTTGTTATGACTGACAATAGCACTGTTAACAAAAGAATAGAGCCCAACAGCATCAGGGCACCATGATACCATTCATTCTTAGAAAAGGTATCCTGCCCTACAAGTGGAAAAATTTTGTGCTACCGAGACATGCCCTATGTTTGTGCTTAGATTATGAGGTAATTTCTTCCAGGAATTAAGGCATACCATGCATACTGGATGCAAAATCCAAGCCAATGATTTGTCACTGAAGGCAAATCTGTCTGCACGTGGAGAGAAAATGTGCAGCAAGTAGCACTGAAAGCTCTGGAGGAGATTTTGGATAATAGAGCTATTCCCCTTCCTTCACACTGAAACAAGTGAATGGGATCTTTTTCCCCTCTTCTCTCTTGAAAACATAAGAAATCATTACCAAAGCTTGGCTACTGCATTTCCCATGCTTAAAAGCCCCTGTTTTCTTCTTCATGTGAAAAGAACGTTGAATGCATCACATTTGCTGCTGAACAAATGCACTTGCCAGTTCTCTTAAATGCCAGCACAATTGCTTTAGCAGAGTTAATAAGGGGGGTGGTAATCTGAACAGCCTTATTTTTGTCCTTAGCGTTCACCCCAAAAGGAAATGTGTTTCTTACTAATAATAGTGTATGTGACAGAAAATACCAAGTACATGCAACTGTTCCCATTCACTTGCCAAAATGGATAATTCACATCAGGGCTTAAAAAAGTAAAACAAAACAAACAGAAAAACACCCCAAGTAAACAAATTAACCCTTCCCCTCCTACCAGAAATTCCTCTGAACCTGAAGCTTGAATCTAAATTATTTTGCCAGTGACCAGAGGGTGAGTTAAAGGGAAGAAGAACAGAGCTTATGTTTATATTCCCTGAGGACCATGTAAAAAACCATCCTGTCTGTCACATTTTTTTTCTCCAGCCAACCGTTAAGTACACCCTGCCAATGTATACCAGACCTGTGGAGGAAACAGCTTATTCACACTCAAATTTATTTCTAGCCATCCATTTTTTGTAGTGCCCAATACAATTCTGACAGGCTCAAACATTCAACAGTCATAAATCCACTTTCCTCCTGCTCCCCTCCCTGAGAAACTGTGCAACTGTGCTTGGAACCAGGGAGGCTTAATTGAAATTTATTTATAAATGTTGCAGGTTTTTGTTTCTTTCGGTTCCTGATTTCTGAAGCTAGATGTACTCACGGTCGCACTTCCATGGTTTTCTGTAACCACAATGACAAGGAATGACGTTCTTTACACCCCCTTATTTCCAGTGGCCGAAGCTGTAGGGGGGAAAACAAGAGTGATTCAGTATCATACAACTCCAGATGAAACTGAGATGTGGCAATGCTGCTACCCTGGCAGTTCAAGCCCAGCATCCTTAAACCACAAAAACCCAGCGTACAGCCTTCCAGGGTCCTAGAAGTGAGTGCCACAGCTAATTCAAGGGAACAAAATGGTCCGAGATAGTTGCATGAGGGTATATGCCTGCACCTCATCAACAACTTGCCTCATATTAGCAACCGACTCTCAGAGAAAAGTCTTCTGCTGAAAGTTAAACAGATAGCATTCCCTCTGCTACGTAACCAGGTCTTTCTTCCCCTAACTGGGGAGACTTCACTGCACCAGGAGAACCGTGCTGGCAGAAAGTAGCAGGGGGACACTGTGCCGGGGCTGCCTGACACACCACCCGTTGCAACACGTTACCAGGAGCTGGTTCTTGCAGGCCAGGACACGGGGCTGCAGGTGGGCCCAGCTCGGTGGGCCCATGGCCAGGCAGGGAAGGGCTGTGAGGAGCTGCAGACCATGTCAGGCCCTGGGGACTGACACGGAGACCTAGGCTGTGGGCGGTGGGGGAAGCCCCGGGGCGTGGGGAGGGACAGGCAGGGTTGGCGGTGCCCTCGGGGCTGTGACACTGTCTGGGGCAGTCCAGCAGTAGGACTTCTCTCAAATAAAGGCTCTTTTCCCTTCAGGGGGAAGCGTATAGATATGTTTTGATGTTTCAGCACAGGTCTGAAGCATAGAGGATTATAATTTCCCGTACTAGTCTCTAGTTTCTATGATATATTTATTTCCTGTAGGAACACTGCTTTCTAGTTTAATCCTCCAGGAAGAAAAAGCCAAAATAAAGTAAGGAGTAAAGGCTTACTAAATAAAACTCTTACCCTTGCGGCATTAATCTTCAATAATAGAAAGCATTATCAACAAGCAGTGGGAAAAGGGCTGATCCGAATCCCTCCTCCTCTCCCTGCTTGGGCAGGGTCGGTCCAGGCAGTGCTCAAGCCTTCACTTCTCTCCAGGCCACTTCAGAAACACTTGGCTGTGATTTACTAAGGACAGTTTCTTTTAAAACTGTCCTTGTTCTACATCTGCCTTGCAAAGCAAGGATCTCCAGGCTCTCTTAGCTTGGCACACTTGGATGTACTCTCCTACAAGGTTGGAAAGGCCACTGGCGAATATTCAAAGGCAATGTGATGGCATACTCAGTCTGAGATCTCTTTGGGGCATCCCTCACCTCAGCTGGAGTATAAAATGGACAGAATAAACTGACACCATCTAGACTGGCTTAACACTTAGACAGAGGCAGCCTTGCAAGCCGAGAGCTGCTATCAAAATGGCATTCATTGTCCAGAAGTATCTCCCATCTGTCATGAATACACTGGGTTTTTTTATTCCCCCTTCAGTGAGCTTCAAGCATCAGCAAAAAGTAGGCTGATCTCCACAGCAGACTAGATTTTGGGAGAGGTGCTGAGTATCTGGTATCTACAGAGCTAGAGATACACCTATGAGCTTCTGCGCAGTGTTAACAGCCCTTCTACCAAAAAGCATAGGGCACCAAAATCCTGCAGTGAAAAAAATGCCCTTTTCTCATATGTGTTTGGAATGAGAAGCCAGCACAACTGACAGCTTTCTGGGTACCCGTCTTACATCAGCCCTGATGCATGGATGATTTCCCATGATTGGGTAGCAACGAGGCAAGCTTATGGCCTGTGTGGTAGGGGAAGTGGCACCTTTGTAAGTCATTCTGAAAAAAAACAGTCACAGGCAAAATCTTAAATATTAGGGCCACTCCTAGCCTCATCAAGCTTACAGTCATTCCCAGCTCATGTATAGTGCTAACCAGTCTAATAATTTTCATTTTCAAATGTAAAAATGCAGTATTCAAAGCCACCTTCATTTAAGACTGAGAGTTTGAAATGGGGAAAGTACTAAGAAAACAAACAAACAAAAAACCAAACAGAAAAAAAATTAAAGCTCTGTATGGCTTTTTTTTTTTTTTTTCCCAGTTGCTGAGCGTTTTTTAGACTCTCTTTCATCTTCTTTCCCTTTCAAAGACTAGTCTAGTTTTTGCTGCATTTTGAAGACGCTTGTTCAATTGGAAGCAGTGGCATGACTACCTGCATAGAGAGCTGTCAGCAAACCCAAAGGGCTGCCACACAAACCAGGCCCCAGATGAAAACTTGCCTCATGTCTTGAGGAGCTGTCTCAGGGAGCAGCCATTTTCTGAGAGGAATGTTTCCTCCTTTCCCCATTTCTTTCACCGTCCATATTTTTATGGGAGCCCTTTTAGCACAGTACTTATTTCTGACTCATACAAATCAGCTCCAAAGCTTGGGTAATGCCAAAAATGGGCTATTCATATTCATTCGTGCTCTTGTACGCATCTCTGCTCTCATAAAATGGAACACGTGTCTGATGAGCTTATTTACTTTCTAAATGTGTGGCTAGGAAGGATAGAGTGTGCAAGATATAATGGTAGTAGCATTGGAATAACATCAATAAGGCATCTGCAAATAGAAACTTCCTGACCTCTGCCAAGCTCTGTGCAGCCTGGTTATAACGGTGTGTAAGAAATCCTTTGGTATATATTTTATTGTTATTCCCTTTAAGATACACAGACATGTGCTTCATTGGTTAATTCCCAAAATAACGATGCTGCTTGCTACAGAGATGATTCATTCCTAAGATGCCACTTGACTGGTTGCTGTTCACTTCCACAGGGAAGAAAATGGTTAAGGTCATCACCTGTGCTGTCAGGTAGAGCCCTGGACCCTAAGGGACTCCTTGAGTACCCCCATCTGCAGCAGGCTGAGTCTGCTGTGGCTCATCTTGCACACAAAAATCACAGTCAGCTCCCATGCCACAGCCCTGCTGGCTAATGCAATACAGAAAATGCTTGGGGAGCAAATCTCTCCCACTCCCTGGTGTACACACAACACACAACGCCTCCCAGCGCTGACAGACCATCCCAGTGCAGAGGGGGAGGGCTCACCATGCTGGGCTGCAGCCAGGAGAGAGTCCCCTTAATAAGACCCCTGTGCTGGTTTTGGCTGTGGTAGAGTTAGTTTTCTTCATACTAGCTAGTATGGGGCTATGTTTTTGTTTTGTGCTGAAGAGTGTTGATAATATAGAGATTTTTTCATTATTGCTGAGCAGTGCTTACACAGAGTCAAGCACGCGTGGCTTTTGCTTTACTTATTAAACTGTCTTTATCTCAACCCACAAGTTTTCTCACCTTTACTCTTCCAATTCTCTCCCCCATCCCACCAAGGGGGGAGTGGTGCTTAATTGCTGGCTGGGGTTAAACCACGACAATGCCATGCTCAAAGAGAGGATGCGCCCCACCTAGGTGCTGTATCTCAGGACCCCACACCTCAGCAGTGGCCCTTTCTTCTGTCCTGCCTGCCTATGTGACCGGCTACAGTGCTTCCAACTGCTACAGGTGCCCCAGAGGAAGGCACCTGGGATGTATGTCTAGTTACCTTGGCCTGTCAGTGGGGTACCACTTCCTCTGCAGGGCACTGAATAGCTGTATGCATTAGATTGCACCACAAAATGGCAAGCTGTCTTCCCTCTGTCCCTTTTACCAGTTCACTTTTCCTTTTTTTCCACTGAAGTAGCAGTGCGATATAAAATTCTGGTTTGTTTCTTTTGGTAAAAAAAAATAAATAAAAATTACAACCAACAATGTCAAGCTAGCCAAACTTTCCCTCCCTTCCCCTCCAGTTTTCCCTTCTCTTCCCTTCCCTTCCTTTCCCTTTTCTTCCCTTCCCCTCCCTTCCCTTCCCGTCTTTTCCCCTCCCTTCCCAGTGACATAAAGGAAAAAAACCCTTTTGCTCAATCCCAGATGAAGATTAGGAGCAGAGGGAAAACCTGAACAAGGAAGGGCCAGCTTTCTCTACTGCCATGACCTGGCAGGAAGCTGGTGCCCCAGTACATCTCCCAAACAGCACACCTTTGTGTAGGAAATCAGCCATGTGGCAACCTTACCTTCATGCTTGCAGAACATGAGGGCAGCCCAGCAGGCTGGTTGTGTCACAGCATCTGGGAAACAGCATCAGTACCTGTCAATATCTCTACTCTGATTGCTTTCATATCCACCAAAAAAGGTCTAAAAGTCTCCAGCATCCTGCTAACACACTGCAACACGATTGTTAAAGTCAGGCACTATAAGATATGCAGCACTTTTTGCCAGGATGTTGTGCGTTGCACCTTCTGTCTCTTTTATGTCTTATAAACCTCTTGGTATTAATTTTTTTTTTTTAAATAGCATTCAAGTTTATTTCTACATCTGAGCAAAACCACTGGTATTTACCAAAGCTATGATCCCTGGTATTGTTTTTATATAAATCTTCTTCTGCTTGCTTAATCCAGTAAGGATTCCAGAACTAAAATATCAGGTGACACCACAGACCTCTCTTTGTGTGGTATAATATCAAAATGTGCACATGAGATAGTGGTTAACTGATCAGTCCTCAGACCTTTCTCTCAGATCTCTCTTCAGCAATAAGCAAGCATCCTAGATAAGCCAATGTCTACCAAGATATCACAGCAGAAAATTACATCCCTCTCCTTTTTCCAAAAATAAGGAACATGATTCCAGGTTTTGCACATGTGTTCTTTCCCCACATTCCTGATATGGTGTCCCCTGTGTCACAGGGATACTTATATTTGAGCTAAAAGTGTATGTAATTAAAGAGCAGAATTCTGGAATATCCTTAGGGAATTATTTTGTAAATATGTATTCAGTGCTATGAGTCCACTTCAAAGGTAAAAAAAGAAAAAAAGAAAGGAAAAGGGGAAAAAGATTCAGCTCTTCAGAAGTGTTTTTATGAACCTCACGGATGAGTCATCTCTGGCAGAGGAGACTCAATAGGATACAAAGAGGGGCTGACTCCACACCGAAGCAGGGAAATCACCATTCCTTCAGTTTGATGGCTGATCTTTTTAACTCCCCTTACCACTGCAAAGAGCCCCTCCGCCCCAAAATGTGACTGACAGACAGTCCTCTTTAATTCCACGTGGTGCATAGCCAACTTTGTTCATAACAACGGTTGGGGGGATGAAATAACAGTGACAGAAATCCTCTGCTACCTTGAGAAGGATCCAGAAAAGCTGTTTCCTTTTTCTTCTTTTTTTTTTTTCCCCCAGAAAAATGCAGCTTCTCTGATAAATATCCCCACCTTTCTTCATCAGGCATGGGAACTCAGTATCAGACAGAGCCATCTCTAATCTCTCAAGTACCTTTCAATCTGCTTGCTACTAGGGCACTAAGATTCCGCTCTATTTTGGTGGCAAAATGAGCTCAGAGTTAGGCTTTCAGGGGTGTAGGTCAGTTCCCTGATATATCTAGACAGCAGCCTGTAATCACTTGAGTTTTTGTCAAGTGAGAGCTGAGAACACGCTGCATTTCTTAAATCTGCTTATTAACACGATAACTAATCTAATGGATGCCTTCAGATGCTTGAAAGCTGAAGGCAGGAGCAAGCGTGCATACACATCAGGACAGCTTCTACATTTTTAAGCCAATTTGCTACTTGCCTAGAATTAAAAAGAGGATGACAAGTCCAGATCTGCAAAGAGTTTAATGGGAGCTAGCAAACTCTAACTATGGCTGACAGGGCAGAGGCAGATGACATCTTTTCCTACTGCACATAGGATTTTCTGTTGTGCTCTCAAATCTTTTGAGTCTAAATTTTAAATAATGTATTACAGCCTGCCGTTTGAATGTTTGCATACAGATTTCTGTGACAGAGTGGCAAGAATCCATTCTGACTAATTTTTCAATCAACAGGTGAAAGGAAAGACAAAGTGTTCCCAGCTACTCTTTCAATGCATCTAGCGTTTGTCACAGCAGAAGGAGTATTCTAGGAAAAGCCCTGGTTTTGAAGTGGACTCAACAAAATCTTCCAACATCTCACTCAAGACAAATTGGTAAGAGGAGTTTGCTGAATGAAGAGCAGAACAGTCTCACCTCCCATAGCAGAAGGAGCCTTTCCAAGTGTGAGTCAGGAACAGCTTTTCCATTGTTCTCAGCACTGAATGGCAGTCCGAAAGTCCTGGCCCAGAGTCGACACTGGAGAGTTACCTGCATGACACAGTCATTTCAGCAGGGAGGGAAGGGCGAAGCTCCTTCCTAACACCAATACAACACACACTTTTAAAAAAACATGTAGGTTTAGTTGCTAATTCCACACCCAGAGCGTGAAGGAGGGTCCTTGGAGGCCCTTAAGCCTTCTCAGTTTTAGATCAAATTGCTACTTCTGGGGGTAGAAGCAGTATCTTTCTTGCCCCAGGCACAGCTATATAGTGCTGTATGAATAAACAATAAAGCAAGGCAAGAGATCAGAGAAATACAACAGTGCACTGACATCTCAAGTTTGGATTACTTACAAACTGCATCAATTCCTGGCAAGGCTGACCTAGCTCGTGATCCTGAGAGCTCGATAAATTGAGTTCCACAGTGTTCACTACGTATTGGTTTTCTGATGAAAACTTTAAAAATCAGGGGTCTTTTTGCCCTCCACAGCAGCATAATTCTAACGGTGTTGTATAAGCATCATGATTCCTCTTGCTGCTTTGAGCCAAGTTTCTTTCCATGCTCCCACCATGCTATGCACTGAACTTTCCTTGGTTTTGGTCTCTACCCCAGAGGAAGCTGTGTTTCCATGATGTATTATTAAAGCGCATATGTTTTTTGTGAGCTAGCCTGGTACCCTTCAGTAGGGAGACACAATCTAAATGTAAAATAGCATTACTGTAATAAATAAGGAGAATTCAAAACCCTGGCATCTTTACTGTTTGTGTGAGATGCGCTTGGATGCTAAAAGCTATCCTCTTTTGCATGTAAAACAGTAGTACCTCGTAGTTTCTTCACTGAGATCTGGAAGTACAGGAACAAAGTCTGACTTCTAAATGACTAACGTATGTGACTGCGCTGCAGGCCTGAGAGCTTCAGTCCGCACCCACCTGGAAAATGACTGACTGTTTCATAGTAAACAGTATTTAATAACAAGAAGAAATGCCTGAATTGGAAAACGTTCCTACCCCATCAGTTGACAGGAAGCTTATGAGGTGTTTTGTTGATTCAAGGCACACAAAATGTGAGAACTGAGGGAGACAGAGGCGCAAAACCTAAAATGCTTCACTGGCATTAGCCAGGCGTCTCGTGGGGTGATGGGTATAATTCCCTCCCCAGGAGAGCTCTGCGGGGACCACGTACGAGAGCCATCAAAAGTGAAGCGACAATGACCCCGCTCTACGGCACTCTTCCGACTTAATAGGAACAGCTGGTCAGTGAAGTGTTTGCTAGAAATTTAACAAGGCTCAAACAGTGAGAAGCATCTGCCAATAAATCAAAAGGGAGCGCCCAGCTAAATGAGGTTTAATTTAAATTCTTACCTAGGGCTGACAGATGAGAGCTTCATTGCTCTTCTGCATTGCATTAGCGCACGCAGGTCTGTGCCCACGTCAGCAGCAGCTCGGGGAAGATGTTTCTGAGTGGCAGCCCCGGGGTCTCGGCATAAGAATGCAGCGACCATGCAAAACTGTGCGTCAAATCCAAGGGGGGATAGTGGGGAGAGGCAACAGGGAAGTCATTTCTCCCTAATGGCACATTTTCCAAGCCATTTGAACATGATGAAAGCCACCTTGGCCACAAATGTTTTCAGCTCCGCTGTGCCCCGTTGCTGCTGCCAGCTTGGTTCTGCTGCTCCCCAGCAGAGCAAGCCACCATGTCAGAAAAGACCATGGCCGTAGAGGGAGTGTCCCCGCAAAGGGGATAGCGAGGGGAGGGAAGTCGCCTAACATTTCTGTTTCCTTGCCTGAGGAAGCCCACATAACCTTGTGTGAAAGGCCAGCTTCCCTGGAGTCCCCAGGATATGGTAAGTGTGGGTGAAGCATCCGGAAGGTCACCCCACAAGGGGCCGAGGGTGGCCACCACTGGCACCAAGGCGGGGATCGTGCATCCCTCCTGCTTCACTGGGCAGTTTTTGGCCTGGCAGCAAGGGCTAGATTTCACCTTGAGATGCTCTGAGGCAAACTGGGCGCCTTCGAACTCCTGGCAGATCAGGAGAGTCACGCTGAGGGAAACATGGAGGTGCGCTGGTTGTGCTTGTGCATCGCCCTGCTCTGCCATGAGCAATGCTGATTTATTTTCAGGGAAACGCTCAATCGTACCTATTTGGCTTTGGAGAAAAGCCTCGTGACCGCTCTTGGGCACCTCCGGCGTTCACAAGGGCAGCGATCTCACCCTGGACTTTGTGCTGTAGCTGACCCTGCTTTGTGCCCATGCCTGGCGGCATACCTGAAGGAGGCCGGCGTTTGATTAGTGGCTGCCCTGCACAGCCTTCCTCGCATGTGCGCTGGGGGGAGCTGAATTTGCTGCCTATGCGAGCAACAGTAGCGTCCCCTTTGCCAGAAAGCCTCAGGGTGTAATCAATGGCAATAATCACTTTTCAGGCCATTGGGGTAATGCAAGCAGCCAGCCAGAATTGCACGAACAAGAATGCTAAGCGGGATGTTGCCACAGAAGGTTAACAGCAGTGTGTGTGTGTGGGGGG
>VZTL01052038.1:0-14396 GCA_013400535.1 Scopus umbretta | reverse complement strand
AAAAAAAAAAAAAAAAAGAGAGATTTTTAGACTGATTATACATGAGGTATGACACAGGGTACATGTCAAATCAGAGTTTAAATCAGAATGGCTTTTTTTGCTCACTTGCCAACTGAATAGGTAAAAAGTCACAGCTGAGAACCGGGAGGACTTTCAGTAAATTATTATTTATGAAGAAAATAATAATAAAAAAAAAATTAAAAATGGATACAAATCTATTACATCTCTCAAATGTTTAATAGTTTTGAATTTCCATATGATCAAATTTTGTTCAAAGTTGTTGAATAGGAAGAGTGGAATCATTTTGCATTGTTCATACCCAAAAGACAACTGGAGAAATTAAATATACCAAGAACATAGGTTACTGGTGTTCATTTTGCATACTGACCACTTACAGAATATTTGACAACTGCAAATGTTATCCACATAAAATATAATAATTCTGTTTTGAACAGCAGAGTCAAAACTGAAAAAAGTGAGTGATGGATCTGAATATGAATGCTGGAAACTGGAAATGGGCTCGTGTTGAAGGGAATTGCTCAAAAGGTTGAAGTGAGTAGTACGCAGAAGTGGTTTTCTTGTTGAGGAATAAGTATGTAGCACTTTAAGTGAGGTCTTCATATAAAGAATTATCAATACTATAAATATCCTAGTGTTTTACAGCTATTTTTTTCCACACATTTTCAAAAGAGCAGTCACTGAAAATGGTTTTACTAAGAAAGACTTGTTGCCTCATACTCTGTGCCATAATAAATGTCTAACATTTTGAAAAATGCCATTCCCCTTTCCCCTTCTATACCTTTTAAACACCTATACAAATTTTTTTCAGTCCATAAGGGTGAAAAGAGGATCCTTTTTCAAAATCATTTTTTGCCTGGCAAAATGCTTCCCGCAGCAATATTGCCTTTGACTGATGCTCTTGGTGATCCTTCCTCAAATCATTGAGGTTTCTCAGGAGGTTTCATTGGCCTTGCTGGTGGTGTGGTCAGTGTTAAACAGATGAGTCTGGGGATATAAATTACTCTTCACTGCCTTATTGCTAAACACTCTACATGTGCAGAGATAAGTCAGCTCTGCTGTCAAAGTTTGTAACAAGTTTTTAGGAGTGATAGGGGCCAAAGTCATTCAAGCTGTAAGACTTTGCAATGCAGTGGACATAGAACCCCTCCTGCTAAGTGATAAGTGCTATTTTCAGAATAGTAACCCTCTCACATTTGCCATTATTAATATTATGAACCATGGCAAGAAAAATAAAGCCTGGATGGTTCTGTTTATTAACTGCTTTGGCAGGTACCATTCTGCCATTGGATGTTCCATGGGGCAAATATTCACTTGTCAGTGGTGTATGATGGTTTGCTTCAGCACTGATTTTAGGATAAGGCTTGTCCCTGACAATACAGTTTTAATCAAGAAAGAGAAAACTTCATAAATGTTGATGGATTTGGATCTTCAACACAGACCATACCTTGGCAAATTGTCAATGCACAAAAATGTTTTTTAGGTTAATTAGTTAGGGATCACTTGTGTCTCAGAGGTTTAAATTCAGCTCTGAATTGCTCATCAGGCAGTCCAATTGATTTCAGTAGAATTACAGAAGGTCTAAGAGTCAAATTTACTCTAAGAACAGATAAAAAGTACAAGAGAGATTCAGTGCAACACAAATGATAACCCACTGGCTTATTCCTGAAAACTCACTCAGCTTTATTGCCCACAATAGCGTGGAGGGAGGGCCTTATTAGAAAAATCCCCCCCTGCAACTAAGGAATAAGATAACATCAGTACACTTTAAGTTACACAATATCACAGTTTGTCGTAATGTTGCAAAGTTTGGCTTGTGATTGCATCGAAGCATGGTCTCTTTTAGGGGGTTTAAGACCCATAAACATTTCCTTTTTCTGCCTGATTTGGAATAGAAGTATCCAAACCATCTAAAAGCTGCAGCTGTTCCATCTCATGTGAGAAAGAACTGTAGCTGTCCAGAGGTACCTACAAACACCCAGCTGGAAATATTAAGCATGACCTTCATGCATGGCCTGACACATGGTTGGGGTTCTGCTCCCTATTTCCTCACTCTCTACAACTTCCTTTGCTCTCTACAACTTTCTGAAGGAGGTTGTAGCAAGGAGGGTGTTGGTCTTTTTGCCCAAGTAACCAGTGATGGGACAAGAGGTAATGGCCTCAAGTTGTGTCATTGTGCCAAGATTAGATATTAGGAAAAAATCCTTTCCTGAAAGAGTGGTGAGGCATCGGAACAGGCTGCCCAGGGAGGTGGTGGAGTCCCCATCCCTGGAGGTGTTCAGAAATCGTGTATATGTGGCACTTTGGGACATGGTTTAGTAGTCATGGGGGGGTTGGGTTGAGGGTTGGACTAGAGGATCTCAGAGGTCTTTTCCAACGTTAATGATTCTATGATTCTATGATTCTTAAGGAGTCCAAAGAGCACAAATAGAAGAATTGTTCATGAGAGAATTTGACCGGGTGGGGAGAAACAAGGCCAGGGACAGAAAACTGTTAATGGTGAGCTCAGAAAGAATATCACTAGCAGATGATGCATTGCAGATGCATTGCAATACTTGGTATATCCAAGTATTGAACAGGAAAACTGGTTACTCTCTAGCATCTGTTCATACTTTTAGGGCAAGTGGAAGTGCTGTTTTTGGGGAGAGTATAAGTGATGAGGTCCTCTCTTTTTAATCTAACCCTACAAATAGACTGTGATTGGCTAAAGTCCTTTCCTTTGCAAGGAGGAGCATAATCACGCTTGAGATGGCTTCTCAAGGGAATGAAGGCTGGATAACAGTAGCCAAACACATCTAACGAAACAGTCCCTGATTGTCAGGATTTGTGTATGCAACTAAGTTATTCTGCAAATAATGGAGCATGAAACACAGAGCGTCACAGCATTTTTAACCCAATTTCGGGCAAAGGGATGAAAAATGTCACGAGTGTTTGGAAGACAAAGGGGTTACTTTACTACATCTGTCTCTCTGTTTCCAGACCCTTTTTACTAGAAAGTGTGACAGATGTTTAGATTGGGGTCACAGGAGCTCAGCTTGGGGGTCTAGTGGTCACTCTATCTCCAAGGAAACAAAAGCACCCACAGTTCCTCAAAAGCTTGAATTTTACTTCTGTTCAGAGAGGAGTCATCTTGAACATTGCAGACTTCTTGTCTCCAGGAGTCAGTGTCTGGGATACTGATAAGCTGCTTGAAAGAGGAGAGGTGATATTCTAAGCACATTTGACACATTGGAGTAAATTGAGTCTTTAAGTTAAGATAAGGCCTTTTATTTTGAGGGGAGCAAGTGACTTATCAAATCATGCTGAGGCTAAGGCATTCTGCCAAAAATAACATTAACTCCTTCCTAATTCATACTTGGCATGTTAACTAGTAGGTCCTACATCTCTGCAACAGGCAACTCATCTTTTAAAATTGCATTATGCTTCCACTGTGTGGATTTCCAGCTGCTTCTGCAAGTGCCCATGCTTCTTGGACCTCCAATTGCTGTGAATTTTAGGCATGGAAGTCATGACTGACTTCTTTTTTGGGAAGCAGAAAAAATGAAGGGGAACTTTTCCATTGCAGAAAATGTAGTTTGTGTCTGTTTCCTAGCAAAAAACACCTATTACCTTACCAGCAGGGAGATCTTTTGTGGATCTTTAGTGAGGAAAAGCAAACAAACAAGCAAAAAAAATAAAAGATCATTTCTTTTTGTGATACCTAAAGTTGGTTGAAACTCTTCCAGTTTTGCTATTCCACCCACCCTTTTCCTTTTGGTCTTTGGGGGAAAAAAAAAATATTATTTTTTTTCTGTCTTTCTTCTTTCTCTTTCATCACTGCTTAATCACCTATTCCATATTCAGAGGTGATGGGCTGTCGTGGTTTAACCCCCGTTGGCAACTAAGCACCACACAGCTGCTTGCTCACCCTCCCTGCCCCTGGTGGGATGGAGGAGAGAATCAGAAAAAGAAGTAAAAAAAAGTGGTTTGAAATAAAGGCAGTTTAATAAGACAGCAGAGAAAGAGAAAATAATAGTAATAGTAATGACAAAAGAATATACAAAACAAGTGATGCACCATGCAGTTGCTCACCACCCGCTGACCAATGCCCAGCCCGTCCCCAAGCAGCGATCGCTGCCCCCCGGCCAACTCCCCCAGTTTCTATCCTGAGCGTGATGCCGTATGGTATGGAATAGCCCTGTGGGCAGGGTGGGTCAGCTGTCCTGGCTGTGCCCCCTCCCAGCTCCTTGTGCCCCTGGCAGAGCATGGGGAGCTGAAAAGGTCCTTGACCAGTGTCAGCACTGCTCAGCAACAACTAAACCATCAGCGTGTTATCAACGTTATTCTCATCCTAAATCCAAACCACAGCACTGTGCCAGCTACTGGGAAGAAAGTTAACTCTATCCCAGCTGAAACCAGGACGTGTGCACAAGCAGTGATCGCTGTGATATAATGTCATGCATTTACCCACTCATGTTAATGGTAGTGATTTTGACCTTTTGGTAGGTCCTTCTCCTAGGTTTTGAGTCCTGCTGAAAGCTGCTGTGCAGCCTCAGCCTTGCAGTTTGTGTTCCCAAGGTGGTGCAGGAGGTGAGAGGATGGTACAGGGCAGAGCTGTGAGAACACTGACACCAGTTGGCTGCAGAGGACTTCAGAGTCCCAAAAGCATCTCAAAAGTGCACAGGCACTAGGATCAGGTTTATTACAATGTCTCTGGTGCATCCTGCTGTAGAACTTGGTGTGGAAAAGTTTCTCCTCCCCCAAGTGCTTTGCAACGCATGGCCTTTGTGTATAAATAGCGTAACTGAAGACTGAGTTTGTTTCTTCACTGTGTTGTAAAATTTTCTGAATTGCCCTGATGATAACTTCACAACTTTTTCAGGCCTGACATCTCTATGCTCTCCCCCAGTTTTTCAGCCAATACCGTTGGTATAGTTCACTGCTGAATAAACCCCGTAGCTTCCTCCGACTTCATGCAGTTGTTAATAGTTAGAGCATTTGTCAGACAGTAGCAGACCAGGGCTCTCCAGCCCCTCATTTTTCATTTTCATAATGAAACAGTTTTTTGCATGTTGTATTGAGCTTTTCTTTAAGAGAAAGGAATTTGCATCCTCCTTTCAAATAAGGAACATAGTTATGTGAAAATGATTTACTGAAGAATTGACTGGGGTAAATTCAGTTTGGTCTGACAGCCCAATTAATTCAGGTAATCAAAAAATTAAAAAGAGGTCTCATAATCAGTACAGGGTTTCACCTCATGGTATGAAGGGAACAGAGGGAGGGAAGAGTCCTCAAGAATCCTTGACTAAATTTGCCTAATCCTCTGGTTTATCAAATGTAGGGAACAGCCTGGTGCATGACAGCGAACAATTCATTTCCACTCCAATGAGTACAGCAAGAGAAAGTGCCCTTTTTAATCAGACAGATTAAACAGGAGCTTTTTTATGCCAAATCACTGACTTCAGCAATTATAAAAGAAACTGGACATGGACACAGAACCTGTTCCAATTAGTTTCCGTTAACGAGTTCTTTGGAGTAGTTTGTGAAAGCAGTAAACAAATGAAACTGGGAACATTTGCAATATGTATTTCATTATCTTAAATACTTTACTTTCTTGAAGAACTTTAATAGCAGCTCTCTGAGTCTGAAATGAATTCAGATGCTCATACTTATATTGTCTGCTTCCCCAACCCCATAGCTGTTGTTTATGTCTTGAAATCTGATTCTGTCGGTATATGCACAAAACATGTCCTTCTCACAAATTTACTGAACAAATTGCACTGCATTAGATAACAGGAGCATGAACATTGTCCAGGTGTGACGCCCATGAAAGTGCATTTGCATGTGTGTGAGTGAGTGTGTGTGTGTATGTAGGTGTCTTTAGGGGACTGTGTGTCCAAGGCCAGCTCCTGGGGGATCTGTACTTGGCAGGGTGGGCGCCTCTGGTGGCTCTCTTGGACATCTCTGAATGTCCCTGGCCCGGGCCAACCTCACACCATCCCCAGACACTGACTGGTATTTGTCTTGAGCTAAAACTGCAGGAACCATATGTACACTTTGATGATATGGATGATGTTGGACCATTACAGAGTCTCTGCCCTTATTTTATTTGGTTTAGGTGTATATATTCAGCCACCAAGGCCCCAAATGGGCACACCTGGATAGCCATATCCATAACGATTTCACCAGACAACCTTTTCCTAGGAACTTTCAGCTGTATTGGCTCTTCCATAATACAAATTGGATTTGTTGTTATTCTTGGTGTTAGCCTCCAGAGTCTCTTTAGACATATGAACAAATCTGCACCTCTTCCTTCCTGGTTAGCTTATGACTCTTCATGCTTCTCATAATGGCAACACTGTCTGCTTTAAAACACCTAATGCAAAAGCTGTGGCCACTCCCATGGTAATCTTCCCATTTTCCCAAATTAAAGTCAACTTCTACTCCTTACATGTGCTTCTTTATTAGTGGCTACCTTATTGTCACCCGTTTGTTGTTCAGAGGGTCCTCCTGTACCAGTGAAGGTGCCATACTATTGCACCTTCTGCTAAATTTCCTGCTTGCTCAAAACCTCTTCTTTTCCACTATGCTTCCTTTTCTTTGCCTTTGATGTTAGGGCTACAACACACTGAAAATAAAACATCTGTTTGTAAACATGTATTAAGAAATAAATAGTGGTGTCCCCTGCTGTATTTTGCCAACTTCTTTATTTCAAAACCAAAATAGACAGAAATATTTTGAAGTCTCAGAAATCTTTCTGAGGCTTCTTTCTTCTTCATTCATCATAAACATTAGCAATGGTTTATTTTTTTTCTCTAACCTTAAATATTTTGGGGGAAAGAGGGTTGGGGGGTTTTGTTTCTTTTTTTCTTTCTTTTTTTCCCAAACTTGTATTTCAACACAAACAACATGACTGCAACCAACTTGTAGAAAGAAGCTTATAGGTATAATAATTGTTTTTTTCCCCAGATCCCTAAACCTCATTTGTGGAATAGCTTATTTTGGAAACTCCCACAGAGGAGATAAATGAAATTTTCCTTATGGGAAATGCTCTGTTTGGCCTCAGATAGCACAAGGCAAGTATAACCCGTGCCAGACCCTGTACAGGTGGACATGTCATGTTCTGCGAACACAGTCCTCTTCCTCACCTTTAGCTCCCAACATGCTTCCCTTTACGCAAATTTCCAGTTCATCTTATTTCCTGCTCTCAGTCCCCACACGTTCCTAGAGTTAAACTTCAGCGCACAATCATGTATCGCTCATGTCTCACAGACAGTGAGGTAAATACTGTGGATGTATGAAGTCGTGATTTCAGACTAGGCATAAGAGCCACCCTAGAATTCCTAAAGTCCAGCAACAGCCCAAGCAAAGGACACACATCCCCAGTGCAAATTAAATTCCTTTCTTTTCAGCAGGAGAGAATGATACTAAAGTAAAATTCAGATATTCATTGAGGTGCTTTTGTGTTCATTATGTATGAGGCAGATATATTGAAGAATCTCAATTGAATATTAATTTCTTTGACTTGGGCAAGACCTTGCAAAAACTGAAGGTTTGTCCCAGCCTCTTTAATGCAAAAATTGAAAGTGTAGAAATTTTCAGCCCTTGACCACTGTGCTCCTCTGCTGTACAAGACTCCAGTTTTTTATGCTAATTTTTCAGATTGTTGCTCTGTTTCTAATGCAAGTATAATATTACTTCCGCAAACTAGTATTATCGCAAATTCATTTTAAGACCCCCATTTCGGAGAATTACGTCTCCGCTATTTCAGTCTGACCTGGGCTAGAGTTTGGCAGGCAACTGATCAATATTGGGTAATCCTCTCTTTCTTTGGAGGAGTCTGTTATGACTGGGTAGAGCTAACAAATATGGAAATTGCTAGTAACTACAGACCTCTCCAGTGGACTTGCAAAAGTGGTAATTCTATTCAAGACCTGTTTGTTGTGGTTTGATCTGCACAGCATAAAATGTACCAAGCCAAGCATCTGCTCACAGAAATGTGCAGAATGAAAATGTGCCTTCCCTCTGACTGGGGAGTTTGAGCAGCTGCATAATCCTGCTTTCACGGTTTGGCAGGAAAGGTCCAAAACTGGGAGGAAAAGAAATAAAGTGGCTGTATCCTTTCTGTGCCTCGCAACCCTCTACACTGTAATAAACTTGGCAATGCAATCAAGTCTTTTCCCCTTGTACCTCTGAATTCAGACAGTTGAGGAAAATCATCAGCATAGCTCTAAAATGTAATAACATCCTGACTGGGGAATTTGAGTCTACAAATGAATAATATATAATAGGGTTTAGAAAGGAAACTATTGGTAGAGATTTATATTTAAGAAGGCTCTTTGCAAGAGTGGGCAGGGCTTATAATAATAATGAGGCCAAGATTTCATTTGAACGTGTTGTGGGTGCCTGCTTTTGACAGATGAACAGTTTGCATTCTTGGCACAGGGCATGCATATAAAAAAAAAATAATATGGGAATGCAGATCTAAATGAACCTGTATGCACTATGTTTGATTTGATGGCACTGGAGAAAGCCCAGTATCTGTTTTGCAGACTGCTATGGAAGAATTCAGCTTTCAGTAATACATGTCTCTTAGGCATTTTTCTGTCTATAATCTCTCTTATTCTAAGAGTAGATGGAAATGGACAGTGTTCATTTTATCTTCAATGTAATCTGAAAAGAAATAGGGAGAAGTGTCCCGAGTTTGCCACTGAGCATCAGCCCATTAATACTTGCATGTGCTGGGAGTGCCAAAATGCCTATACAAAAGAATATTTAATTTTTGTGTGCTTTAGCACAACGGTCTTAGACCATGTAACAGGACAGAGCATCCCAAGAGGCACACTGCAAGTACCTAGGGTCTCACAAGGCAGCATCGGTGTTTTACCTACTCAGGCTAGTATACCTTTCTTACCCTTGAAAGCAAGATGTTAATGACACTATACACCACCTACTCCAAAAAATTCCTCAATTACACATCGCTTAGGTATTGCATAACAACCAGGATCCAGGAATATTGTTGTTAATGCTGAAAGGTTGAGGTAAAATGACCGGAAATAAAAATGCTTCTGTTTCTATGAATGCAGATACAGAATTTTGTTAATACAAATAGAAATGGTTCATGTGTTTAAAGTTTTAAAGTGCATTCAAACAGGCCATGGAGAGAATTTGCTGAATTCTCTCCAAAACAGGAACTGGGAGGATTTTTAAAGCCTTGTACACACACCTAATCTGTAATAGAACAAGAATTACCTAATGTCACAAGTCCATTTATGATTTGAGGCCAGTTGATCTTTCTGGTGAGGTATCATTACTGCCATAGACTCATGTATTACTAAATGATGTCTGCTCCTATTGCATGCTGCAAAGATTTTATTTTCACATTTGCCTCCCAATGTTGATGGCTCTGGGGTTAATTGAATGAAGGATATGCAACAGAAATGCTAGGGAATGAATTGCTGCCAAGCAGCTATATAACTAGTTTTCAAAATGTGTGCATGGACTTCTACCTCCACACTGTAACGAAGAAGGCGCATAGACGCTATAGTGTTATAGCCTGTGCTACATCTTGTCAGCAAATTTTGTAATATGGCAGTGGTGTACGTGTTTCTGAATTGTGCAGATAATGCATGCCATGAATACATATTTTGGTAACATAAGACTGCTTTCTTCTGAGTCTTAATTTGTGCTTTTTGTCTGCAAAAGCCATCAGTGTGCATACCTTGTATGCAACTTTTTTTTTTTTTTTTGGCAGTATTATTGTTGTTGTTATTACAGAGTGCTTACCAATGCTTAGCCAGTTATATCACTCAAACAACTGGCAGGTGGCTTGTTCTACAGATGGATAAACACTAGCACATGTTAAACTGCAAATATCTCGAAGAAGTGTTTTGTCCCATATTTGTTGACCATCCAGCCATCTGCCTGATTTTCTTTAAAGTACGGCCTGTGGTGGTTTGACAGAGAGTGAAAGTAGAGTAGCACTGACACTATGGTTCTTAATCATCCTTGTAGCATCTCAGTGAAACTTTATTTGCCGTAATCTAAATTAGATGGGCAGATGTATAGACTGGGAAGTATTCCAGATACTCTTTAAATATCAAAAGGTTCAACTCCAGCTACAGTAAAAGTGTGATCCTTGACTATATCATCACATGAAGTACTACCAAGGAGGTGCTTTGCATAACATAGTGATGAGGAATTCAGACACTTGAGGGAAAAGAAAAATCATCAGTTCCCAGCAGGCAGAGTCCTGTTCCTCAGTCTTTAAGGTAACTGAGATCCCAGGATGATATAGCACTCAAACGTGCAGTAGTGTTGGCTAGCTTATGCAGTACTCATCTAGGAATCAGGAACATGCATTTCTAAAGGTTACTTAGGCTTTAAAATAATTCATTTGGACTTATTTATTGAAGAAAAAAAATTAATCCAGGGATATTAAACAGAAAGACACCACCTGTGGCTCAGGAAGTCCTTAATACACAGAAGGCTGGATGGCTGTGCTGACTGCATAGTTGCAGTATTTTAGACTGTTTTCTCATGTATTTATTATGTGTCCTAGTAGGGTATATGTCTTTTGATCTAATCTGATACAATAGCTTTTTTTTTTTCCACAGCTGAGTTACTGTATGTCAGT
Organism: Scopus umbretta; assembly: GCA_013400535.1. NCBI lineage: Eukaryota > Metazoa > Chordata > Aves > Pelecaniformes > Scopidae > Scopus > Scopus umbretta. The sequence continues at coordinate 3,763 of VZTL01052038.1, read as the reverse complement.
AATCACAATATTATGTATTACCTCTCTTATTTCTCCTTCTATTTGCAGTATGTGGTTTCTGGGTCAGGAAGTATCTCCACCTGTGCATTTGTTCAGTGCCTGACGGAATGGAGCCGTGATCTCAAAGGGTGTTTAGGATAATATTAAAGCATAAAAGTTAGTTCATGTCCCTCAGGTAAAGCTGCATACAGTGGCCTGGGAATTCCGAAGTCTGTTATGAGAAGGAAATATAATTGTTAAGCACTATTTAGGAAATTCAGGTTTTTTTCTGCCTTTTTGATTCCTAGGGGGAATTTTTTTTGTCATGATACAGTCCATTTTGCTAAATGAAGAGTTGGAGATAAGTAGACCAGTTGCCAGGAAAGGACGTCATGGCATAACATACAATATATTTTTTTTCCCCCCACACGTCTTTCCTCTAATCTTTACCCTTCATTTTGGCTAAAGAATTATTTCTGGGGAAAAAAAAATAAATATGGATGGGTTCAGTGTATAACACTGCTGAATATACAATCCTTAAACAGGGGTCAGACTCCAAATTTTATGTGTCTCTAAACTATCATAGTTGCACCAGGTCTTTGGAAGCTGATGAAGAAACCACGTCCTCTTATCTCTGGCTTCTCTTTTTTGCTCTTTTTCCAGCAAATCTATGCCTAAACCAGCCAGTCATTCACATGAGTAAGTGGCAAAACTGTGAAGAACGCTCTCTGTAGAGATTTTCTTGTTTCCTCAGTTACTCATTTACTAGAAAAGACACATCATATGAATGAAAACATTGGAATCTAAAGAGCTGGTTGTACAATTTTGTTTCAGCGTCTTACTCAACTTCAGTGAAAGTGCTCAAAACTCTAGCGCTGAGTTGAGAAACAGATTCAGTCTGCAAAAAACATATTACAGCTCTACTAAACTGTACCTGTATCCATTTTACAATTATTCTGTTTAAAAGTTAGTTCTACATATGATGACTCTGTGGTCCATCTCTCTATAATACACCTGCACTGTAGTGAATGCAATGCAAAGAGCCATTGTCAGCCTCAGAAATTAAGTTGTTTCTTACATTTAGCTTTGAATTATTACACTGAACATGTATTTAGCTTTGCCTAAGGGCCTACTTCATGCACTGGTTAAAGAACTGCAGTTCCTTAAATCAAGACTCACCCCATCCATGATATTGGAGCTCCTTGATCGCCAGAGGTGACCAAGCAATCTCACTTTGAAATGCTTGTACTTTAAAACAACTAGTCAGCTCTGCACTTCATAACTTCTTTTTATTGCTATGTGCAAGGTAGCTGCAACTTTTAGATTCCACATAGACTGGGTCAGTAAGATTCCAAGTTGTAAGGAAAATACATTCATTTAATAATTAATGAGGTAAAAAGACTTCAATTAAATTACTAAGAAACATTACGGAACAAGCTGAAGTTTAGCACTGTTATTTAAATTGCTGTCTTAGGTCATTAAGTATATTTTTCTGTGTTCAGAAACTCAGAAGCTATTAAACATGTTTGTGGAAGCAAGAAATTGGGCCATTAAAGTCTTTACTTTCCCACAAAATAAAAAGTGGTTTCAAGGCTTGGAGAGTTTTAGATATGACGTGTGGGCAGCTTAGAGCTCAAACAAATGTGGGGTCTCTGACACCACTTTAATACTCAGCTTTCTATATGTAAGTTTTCCCTTTTGAACTCAAGAGCACATTAACTATGCGCAGGAACAATTGGCAAACTGATGGGTTTGCTGAACAAAAGCTTTACTACATCCTCCATGCTTCTTCAAACACAGGATCTGGGTGGTTCCTCAGCTGTCCCATCTCACTTTTTCTTTGCCCCTTTTTCCAGTCCATAATGCCCTGATCCCACTTTATGCCAAATGAAATTGTCTGATTTAAAAAAAAAATAAAAAATGAGATTTTTCTTACTCCCACCCTTGGCTTTTCTTCACTTTTACTGAGCAATTGTAGCTGTCCAGACCAAATGTGTCAAGGAAAATGAAATTGCCGTCCCGCTGAAATCATTAGGAGCAAGAGAATCAACTCAAGGTTCAGTTCTAATTTTAATATAGAAATGTTTCATTGTTTATGAAGTGAATCATTGCTTCCAAAATTATGAAATTAATCTAAATATTTGCACGTATAAGAAACATAGGCTTCTTCTTGTAACCGAGAATCACTCTAATAATTGGAACAGGCAGTAAATCATACTTTTATAACCTGCTCTAAAAGCTAAGAAAAGGTAGTGGTAATTACCTTATCTTTTTCAATTCTCACTTTATTATCTCTATTAGAGATGGGGAAATTGGCACCCGAGAACATATGTTTCTGATCTTGTTCAGACTCAGTTTTTTGAAAGCAAAGGAGAAATTTAAATAGAAACCTGTTCTACAAGGTTGGCAGTCCTGAAGGAAGGAGCTTACAGGAGACTTTTGTAAAAAGATTGATTTTGCCTCAGATGACTTCTTAGGTGCTCAAAGGCTACAGTTATCAGCAGGATCCGTTACAGATGTTAACTTTGCATGAAATTTTAGTGGACTGGGAAAGTCTGATTCTACCATCTTGGTGACTAATTTAAAAACCTATACAATCACTTTGATACTTTACACAGTTCTTGAATGTCTGAATAGATGCTTATACTGGTTCACTGGATCCACGTATGGCTAAAAGCTCAAATGTACCATGTATATCATCATGTGGGAAGTTGAATATCTTAAGATAATCAGGTCTTTATGTGCTGAGACATTGAAAAATGACACGACACTAAGAAGTCCACCTTCCAGCCATGTCCTGAATATCATCACAGGATATCCTGCTGTCCTGTCAAAGTTAGAGCTTTGGCAATGATTTCAAGATATGTAAACTGTATTTGATTTCAGAAGGAAGACAAAAGACTCAATCAAAATATTATAATCTGACAAAATTTACACATATTATGATAATTTATTTTATGTTAGATTTATTTTAAGTTAGAATGTAAAGTTTGAAAGAATGCGAGAAACAGATTGTTCATTTCCAAATATGTTTTCCAAATTTTTTTTTGTTTGTTTTTTTAATTAGTTTTCCTTTCTAGTAGAAGTAGAACTTTTGATGGAAATCTCTAGGACTTTTACAGATTTTTTATACAAACTTGACTTCCAGATTAATTATCTCCAGGATCATTCCTTTCTTTCCTTTTTTGTATTTTATTCCCCTCTAAGGAAAAACAAAACAAAACAAAAAACAAACAACCTTAATGATACATGGAAGCTATATAATCTTAAATGTAACTTCACAGAAAAATCAGCACAATTATCTATCTGTGAATGTAACTGGCACAGTTCATTTCTTCCTATGAAACTGCACAGTGCTATGCACACAGTACTTCAGTTTTGTACACAGCTTTTTTTTTTTTTTTTTAAATAATAATACTCTTTACTGAAAGAGCTTTCTAACACCAAAAACCTCCCTGCATGCCAAGCATAACTAGCACAGGTGGCACTTCTCACATCTCCCTTCAGTCACCAAAAATTAGGTGTCTTCCTTAACCTTATCTTTTAGGTTGTGTCAAATGTAGATGGCTTAAGTCAATAAAAAAAAGTAAGTGTGAATGGTCTTCTTGAGGTACCCATTTGTTCCCATTACAGAACTTAAACTAAATGCTTATATCTGCACTCTGAGTATTTCTTTTGTGAAACATCAAAGGCACATTTAGGTCTCTGTTCTGGTTTAACCCCAGCTGGCAACTCAGAACCACACAGCTACCTGCTCACTCCCCCGTGGTGGGATAGGGGAGAG
>VZTL01052037.1:0-17427 GCA_013400535.1 Scopus umbretta | reverse complement strand
GTTAAACCACAACAGGTGGAGAGGCTTGCCAGTTCTCCACAGATGGGCCTGCCCACTACCCTTGAGGGAGAGCACCCTGAAGCAATTATAGGCCACATTTGGATATGGAGTCACTTCTCCTCCTCCCATATGTCTAAAAAAAATCATGGGATGCACCATAGCTCTCAGACATATGAAAAGACTTTTTCTTTGTAGATCTCTGAGCTAATGTCAACAGCTGATCTCTTACGTTCTATTTCATACCCTGCTCTGAGTTATCAATCACTTTTCCTCTCTCTTTTAATATGTCTCTGCAGTTTGTATGCTTCATGTACGTGCCAACTGGGTGGACAGTAACTGTTAAATAGGTCATAATACCAGAGATTCTGACTAAAAAACATGCAGCACACAATGCACATATTATACACTTCTGTGACTGCAGGCCTCATCTTCCTTTGGCTTTTCTTCTCCCAGCATGTAAGAACAGTAGCTTCTTTCGAGGCGTATGTCCCGCAGCAGCAGAGGACCATGTCCTCGCCCTGTCTCCGTGGCCTCCCTTGCTCGGTCTGTGGTCCCAGCCAGGCACAGAGCCACCGTGGTATGCTGCAAATGCTGCCATCACCTGGGGTCAGGGTGTGTTTGTGGGATGGAACCAAAGCTGGGATTTGGTGCAGGAGATATGGAATTGGTTGCCCTTGCTTGTTGTCCTTATTTCTTTGCATCTCAGGAAGCAGTCTGGGGAGGGAGGATCAGGAGGAAAAGGTGGGGACACCCAGAGGGGAGAGAATGGCCATACTTGGCAGTAGCAAAGCCTGGTTTCCAACATCATGGGGAAAGTCCTGTTAAATTTTGCTCCTTCATGTGGTCAGAAATCTCTTTTTAAGATGGACTGCCTAGCAGCAGGGTGGGCAAAAACCCAGGAATGGTCTAGTAGCAGCTGATGAAGGTTCAGCAGGAAAGTCATGGAGCTTGTGAGCACACACTTGGCTTCACTGAGGTTTTATTCAGTTTAGTGGGTAGGTCCATCGGGCTTACTCACATCACCGAAAGAATAGCGAGGATCAGAGAAAGCACTGTCTTTCACTCTTGAGTGGGTAGTGGAAGGTAAACTCAATTTACCCATATCATCCTGGAATACAAACAGGCAGTTTCCTATCTTGTTCTTTAGTTGGTTGATTGTTCTGGTTCATTTTATTAAAAATTCTATTATAACATCCTTGCCATTTGTAGATTGAAAGGGGGAAATAGACCTTAACCCAGGACTCAGTTCTGAGGTTCAAAAATCCTTTTTCTAAATACTGAAGTCCATCGACTCTTACAAGAGGCTTGTTTTGGTCCTGTTCACTGTGATAGCAAAACCTCCCTGAAATTAGTAAATGCCAGCCTGGAGCAAAAATCAGCTCAGCACAGAGGAAATAATTTTGTCTGAGTGGTACTGGGTATGGGCTTCAGTAACAATTAAAGGAAAAATATGGTAACACTTAAGAGTTCAACAACAAACAAGATCAAGTCATTGACTTGTTGCAGCTAGTGTAACCCCCTTGAAGTCTATGAGACGAGTGCATGGGAGCTAAGAATCTGGCCCTCTATCCTATGGGCAGTCTTGGATCAGATAACACAGATGTGTTAGATTAAGGACAGAATCTTATAAAATAAAGCACTGGCTGCATTGGGAAAGTCCTTTTTTTCTTTTTAAAATACGTCCATTAAAACATTAAAAAACAAAACAAAAAAAGGCATAAGGCAGAGTAGAGAGAGAAATCAAAAGAAAAAATTGATGTACTCCTCTAGATTTACACTCTTCAGACTTTTTTTTTTTTTTTTGTCTCATGCACCCAACTGGTTTAAGGGTCTATTCTCTTTGTGGTACATGCATGCACATAACTACCATTGATGTGGAGTCTCCAGGTGATTTGATGTGCATTCCACATAAGGCATGGTGTCAAGTATATGATCCCCACACAAAAGAGCTGCCTGAGAACCACTCTTTGGGTTATTTTTTTTTTTTTTTAGATTCCTTTGCTCCACATCTAGATTTTAGGAGATCAGAGTGCCTAACCAAGCAGTGGAACTACCACTGCTACTCTTTCATCAGCTTTGATCTGTGTAAATTTGGGGAGGAGGGGGTGATGGAAAGAAAGTTTTCAAGTATGGGTGCAATCTTGCAAAATGCTGAATAATCCTATAGCATCCATAATAATCCATAGCATAATCCTAAGAAAGAGGTAAAGGGACTTAAGGATTTTTAGGAAATCAAAGCAGGAAAACAGGAGTCAAAATGTGTATTTGTGGAGCACACGAGTTGAAGAAATTTACACAGCACTGTATCATCTCTAGTTAAGTGTTTTTAGGCCTATAGTGCGACTCATTCTGGCTGCCAAGTCCAGCGCAAGCCTGCTCTTCTCTCCACGGATACAGCAAAATCAGCTATATAGGCAATTACAGCTAATGTGAGATAAAGAGGTTTAGCAAAAATAGCAGATGGATATAATTATGCCCAGCAGCTAATTTCATGTAGGTGTCAGTCACAACACTGTAAGTCAGGATGCACCAAAACTTGCTTTAAGGGTGAACTAAAGCTGTATATGAGGCCTGAAACTTTTTGTTCTGATTTGATATTGTATCATGCCCGAGCAAATACAGTTATTTTTGGGGGGTAGGATTTTTGTGCAGTAAAGTGATAGGTGGCTTTTTCAGAAAAAACTTAAAACCGATGTTCCATGCTGGCAATGCTCGACTTTCCTACATTTCAGAGAGAAAGATAGACCAACAATCTTCATCACTCTGGATTTTGTTTTTCTCTTTTGTTTTTGAGATGCAGTCCACATCTCAAGTGTGAGCCAGTTTGAGATTGTAACAGAAAAACTTCTAAATTAGTGCTAATTTTGTCACATCAGCAGAATTATCCTGGTTTAAACCTAATGAAAACTTGTCCCTCTTGGAGCAACATGTATGTGTAAGCTATATCAAGTTTTCCAAGCCTGCCTTCTTGTTTTCTGTTGTTCTGCTCTCCCAAACGTCCTGTTTGAACAGAGAAGCAGGGTGGCTAGAAGGAGGAATGAAGGGTTTGGAGAAAACTGGAGTGCAGGGTTTGAGGGAATGCAGGGAGGACACAGATACAAAGAGAGCTTGTGGCAGGACTAGCATGGGCTGAGCAGAACTTTGGAAGGAAAAAATGAGGAGACTAATATGGATGTGCTGTAGGTTGGCTTCCATGGGGGAAGAGGAAAAGGGAAATATAGATTGTAGGGGTTGTTTTTTATAAGGAAACTGAGCTGGAAAGAACTACACAGATGGTAATAGTCCTCTGAGTAGATCTAGCTGCTGTCTGAAACACTTTCTAATTGAAATATGTACTTTTGGATCAGCCAAAAATCAAATGCTATGAAATTTGCTTCATTTTTTCAGTCAAACTCTTCTCTTTCTAATTCTGAAGACATCAGAATATTTTTTCTATTCAAAACTACATTTTATTTTAACACTTGCCACTCTCTTTTAACATAAGAGAAACTAAAAAACTAAACTCAATTTTATGTTTGAACAAATTGCAGATTTTAATCTCTCTTCAGTTTTAATACTAAGAACACTTTTTTCATTAAAAGACATGATAGATCTCTGTCTTGGAATTCATATGCTTCACTCAGTTATTCAGTATTTGAAGATAGCTTGTCCTTTATGACAACACAGTTATTTTTTTCTTCGTAATGAATAGGATAACAAGAAAAATCATTATTTTGTGTATGGATAAAAGACAAGGGAATAGTAGAAGTCATGTGCAAACATCTGATCTAGAATTTTCTTCCCTGACCAAGAGATTATTTTGCAGAGAGTTTTAACAACCCTTTTCATGCCCTGTGAAGTTCTTCAGTAAAAAATGGTGAATCGTTCCTCCTTTTGGAGTTTCCATTTATTCTTGCAACTATACAATATCAGGACAGAAGTCTCCATCATCACCAGCTTTTAACTTCTGTAGGTAGAGCCCGCTAAGAGCTACCTACGCTGTAGCTGACCAGTAAGCCAACTTACTGCTCAGGGGAAATCATATTAAATCCTGTTAGGCCATAGTGAGCATTTTAGGTCACCATTGTCTTACACCCATAGCAGCAACTTCTTTCTCTGCTTTTCTTATTCTGACAATGCAGACAGCTGAAGACCTGCACGTTTTCAGGTTTGCAGGTCAATGGCAAGGCCATGACTGACTGTGCTGGGAAGTGGGTCAAACTCATGAAACAGCTTAATAAACACTGAGAGATTTGGCCAAAGTATCTCCCTGAAAGTGGAGTATTAACAGCTGTGAGACTTAGAAAACGTGCATTATTTTGCCTTTTAATTGCCCTGAAGGTCAAAGGCAATGAACTTTTCCATGTGTAAATAGGATATACCTATTCTGCTGTATATCAGTGTGGAGGGGAAGAATCCAGACATAAGTAATCTGTCAGCCCAGTTGCCTGGTATGAATTCAGACAAATATGTTTAACTGAACACGGATGCTTCAGAGGGTGTTCTTGTGGTTACTCCAACTGCTTTCATTATACTTTTATATTAACAGTGTGTCTGCTCACCATGTGCAATAAAACAATTTCTGAGGCTCAGCCTCAGAACATGGGGCTCATTCACCATCTTGGATAATAGCGTTGCTTGTTTGCACTGTTCTTATTGAACTTTCTAAATATATGTCATTTTCCTTTTCATTCTAGGAGTGATTGTACATTACAGCAATTACAGACAAACCCTTCCAGGCAGTTTGAAGACCAAAACTTTCTTTGTGTGGAAGTCCAAAGGCAATTATTGGCATTACAGTTTAAGAGAAGCATTCCATCTCCCTGATGCAACAGCAGTAGCTTTCTGTGGCATGTTAAATAAAGCAATTTGCCCTGTAGGAGACTAATGCATGCAGAGTTGTGATGAAAAAAAAAAATCATACAGCTGCTCTGAAAGAAATAACAACCTCTTCTTCGAAAAGATACAAAACTTATCCTGGCACTGTTTTAACCGAAAGACACCAAGCATCTTTAACCTTTGCCTCTACCTCCTTGACATTTCATATATTGCTTTGAGACTGAGACTCCGTAAAGACACAGGCGTACTAATTAGCAGTCAAATAGTTGCATTTTAACCAAAAATAGCTGATAAAAATGGAATATGACAGTGCTTTCATAACACACGCCAGAATATAGAAGTCAATTCAAGCCAAAGTTTTGTTCTCATAACAGTTCCCATTTGCAGAAAAGAAGGAAATTAGTAGACTTGAGGCTAGAAGTATAAAGACTTGACCTCAAAAGATCTGATAGTCATATTTTCTTATTTTGGGGAATCTTAAATGTTAAGCAAATAATAAAATCCAAATTATTCCCTCCCTTCAGATATGCTATTAACAACATTGCAATAATTAATTAAATTATTCACTTAACTGTGAATTATTTGTCCAGCCCAGAAAGCTGTGTGAGTAACAAAGAGGGATGATCAAATGCGCTTGAACTTGAGTATCTCAGAAGAAGTTGGAATATTTCTTCAGCAAAAGCAGTGAACATTTTTCCAGCACTTGAGACCCTCAGGTTAGAAGCACTAGGGGTTTGATCCTAAAATATTGTTACCCCAAATGTATTTACACCAGTTGAGAATTAATCTGGAATAACAATCATGAGAAGATGAAGAGGACACTGTTCTTAAAGCAATAAATGTGCAGTATATAATTGTCAGGTGAGAGTAAGAACAAACTTGTATTCAGGATAACATATGTTACCAAAATAAGTGGATCAAATATTACAGCAGCCCACTGGCATCTATAAATGGACTTGTAACAATTTTTTTCCCTGACAAATTTCTGCTCTAGAGGATAGAGAAAGGTTTGACCAGAAAGGAAAGGAATTGCTTTAACAGCTGTATTATAGTAATGAGATGTAAGAGTAGCTGATTTCACCAGCCATCACACAGACTGTTCTTTTGAATGTTAAATGTGATGATGTTTGCAAAACAGAGAACACTAATTTTTCTGAGATGGAGCCAGGTTTACTAGGATAGGCCCAGAACATGAGGAAATCCCCCATTTTTAAGAACAAATTAAGCCACTTAACTTTCCCTGCGATCAGAATGAATGCTAGTCTGAGAAACTGATGGAAAAGCTGCACTGGGTAAATGGGATTCTTAGAAGGGAAGGAGAGACAGAAAAGATTGGCCAGATTCTGATGCTTCTTTGAAGCATCAAGTGGCAAGGCAAAGAGCAGCTTTTCCATAAGCCTTCAGCATGCAAAAGCATGGGCTTGCTTATACTGTATCAATGCTCTGACAAACAATTTTTAACGGGAAATTGATTTGAGGATGGTTAGTTAATGTTGGGTGATCATTAATTTGGGAATTCATGTGCCATATGTGCTTTGGAAGGAATCAGTTTGTATCGTCAATCTGAGCCTCACATGAAGTTTTGATTATTCACGCCATCAGCTGACTGGAAACCCTATCATACCAGTTGCAAGGCCAGATTAAACTGATTAAGAGTGAACACTGATGCAGTACTCTCCCATTAGTCCCCGAGAACTGCATCGTGAAAATCTTTCATCATCTAGTGTTGAGCTTTTTGTATACAGTCTGGGGTTAGATATAATGGTGACTCTTCAGAAAGCAAAAGAGAGTATTCAAAGAAAATGTTTTTCTGAAGTCGGAAGAAACAGCCTGGCTATTGTTTGTCCTTTGACCACACAAATACCTTGTGGCAATTATGTCTTTTAAAACTGTAGTGCTCTCTCACTCCCTACATCTGAACAGCTCTGTAATAACAAATAACAAACAACAAAACCTCACAACAGAATGTCAGCTTTCATTTGGAGTTGAGAGGAATAATAACATTGAGCAATAAAGTGATAAAATCAGCGAAATGGGAACTCTCCTGTCGTGTGTGTCAGTGCAAACTGCTTGCACCATGGTCCTGTGTGTCTGGTAAGGACCTTTCATAGCACTGCAGCAAAAACTCTGTAGCACATCCCTGTCCATGGCAGAGGGTTTGGACTAGATGATCTTTACAGGTCCCTTCCAACTCAAACTATTCTATGATACATACAATAAATAAATAGTTTTCACGTTCTGAACTGTGGAAATAAATCAGGTCCAACCCTCAAAAGTGGCTTGTTTGAAGAACACAACAGCAAAAAGGGAGAAAAATCACTATCAGACAACTTTCACCAAAGCAGCCAACCTTGCCTTTTTCCTCCCTGAATATTTAAAAAAATGCAATGAACTGAAATACGCTGGGGTTTGGGAGCATTTTGCAATGTAATTAAAAATAGGTCAGGAGGAAAATAAAAGCTTATGCTCTTTAGCAAATGATCACAATTAATCAACAAGAACGGAGCCTGAGTCCTTAATAAATATGTTGGAATTATCCTCCTTTCTGGAGCAGTCTAGCAGATGTTAACAGGACAGCGCCCAATGTTTACAGGTTTGCTACCATGAGAAACGGTCGCGGCATCCAGTCTTCCGCGATTTAACATGATCCATCAGCTGATAGCTTGTTCTGCTGTAAGGCAGATCATTGACACCACTACGATTTCATCCGCTGCCTCAAAGCCAATTTCCCTGCGTATAAGCGCTTCATTCAGAGCACAGAAAAAATACATTAGTGAAACAATATAGCGTACTGTACAACAAGGATTTTCCTACACTGTAACTCTACAGCTCACCAGGCAAAAACCACTTCTTTTTATTCTAGTTCCCCAGGGTGCTACATGGAGACACCAATCCTGAGACGGATTAACTGTGGCGCTTTCATCAAGAGGAACTTGTCTTCACTCTGACTTTGGAATAGAAAGGACATGCTTTTACCCTTCGACTTTGAAAGAGAAAAGCTTTCTACCTACATTCCTCGCTCACTTCCAAAGTTTAGCTCATAGGGATTAGAATTTGCTAGACATAGGATAAGCCCCTTTCAAAATAATCATTTAAGGAAAGACGGAGAGAGCTTTCAGATATCTTTACTTGATGTTTATTAGTCTTAAAAACAGGTAAATCAGAGTTAAAGGATGAGCAGAATATTAAATCTTCATATGAAATACATACGAGTAGTCAGGAAAAAATGGCAATTTTTTTCTCTTTGTGGCTTTTATATAAGATTTGCTGTTTTCTGTTCAAAACAAACCTTTTCCTTAATCCACCAGCAATTTCAGGGGTACTTTGATTTTGGGAACCTGACTTGATCCATACCAAAGAGAATAAAATTTCAGGCAGCAGGTGCTCAACTTCTCCTGAGTATCAAGATTTTTGCAAGGCATTTCAATAGCTAGCCATGAAGTGTCTCAGGCCAGCATCCCAGCCCTACCCAGCAATAAGTGTGTTTTTGGGTCACTGGCTTCAAAGGAGACTGAAAATGCTAAATATTGGGTAAGGTCTGGTATCACATGATGATTTTATAACTACCAGCTTTGTAAACTCTCCCTGAGATCTGGGAAGAGAAGCAAGGCTCTTCCTGGGTTTGATTTGAATTTCATCTAAATGTGTTTCAAACCCTGCACTGATTTTAGCTGATTTCAGCTGATTTCACTGCCGGTGAACAAGTCTGCACTACGAGAACATTGCCTACAGCTTGCTGGCTGTGGGCAAAGTTGAATGGAGCCTGGTTTGCTCCCTGGGCTTTCAAACTAGTGTAACCGGTCACAAAAACATCGGGCTGCCCGTGAAATAAGTAGCTAGGCTGATTTGGGAAAGGACATTCTTTATGACTGATGCCTGACAATATTGCTTCTGAAACGGGTGTCTTTAGGTTTAGACAAAACAGGCAGCTTAGTAAGGCAGCAGCGTGCTGAGGACAGTCAGAGACTGGCTTTGCTCGTGCTGCTGCGTGAGCGAGCCAGGCTGGCCCCGCTGATGCTCCTGCCAAGGGCGCAGGTCATCCCGCACAGGCAGGACAGTTGCTCTCCGTGGGAAGGGCTGTCCCATGCCGTGGCGGCACTGAAACCAGTTGTCCGCACTGGCACAGAAATGCTCTTCACACCCCTCCCAAACTCTTCCCAGCGTCTGATGGCAGCAGAGCGGGCACCTCCAACACTACAGGATTGCAGAGCTAAAGCGTTCTGTCAGTCCCAAGTCTTTGCCAAAGAATGGAGTCTGCGAAAATACTGCATGCTACTGGCCAGTAGGCAGTATGTTCACTTTTTTAGTAATCCCCATTATTTCTAGTTTACACATCTGGTAGGGAACAGCAGGCAGAGACCTCACCTTCCCTGTGCTGCCCACCTGCTATCGGGGAAAGATTTTGTGCAGCTCTGCTAGGAAGAGGATTAGGGAACCTGACTTAGCAGTGGAAGGTCCCATGGGATAAGGGGTATTTTTCATCTCGGTGTGTTTAGCCAGACTGCTTCTCCCCTCACCTGCTTGGCTAGAGGAGCACCTCCATGCATGGGCAACAGCAGGACCTGGAAATGCTCAGCTGGGGAAGAAAGAGAAGTCAGGAGGCAGAATGCTTGTCAAATGGCAGCATCAGTCCCACGAATGCATCTCCAGTGGTACAAAGCACTTAGGGCAGAGGCTGTTGCCTCACCAGTCCTGCTGTACTGCAGCCACCCCAGCACAGCTCTCTGTGCCTGCCCAACCAACCGGATCAGGGAATTGATCTGGCTGGGAAAAAAAAAAATGCTAAAACACCCTGCAAAAAGCAACATGTTTTTCTTTCCAGCCAGAATCACTTCTCCCATCTGGCCGGCCGTACAGCTGCACAAACAGCTGAGCCAGAACAGCGGTGGGGCCGACCGGGAGCAAGGGCTGTGTGGGCTGATGCAGGCAGCACCACCGATGAAAGGGAAACCCCCGCCTGAGCCCCACCAGGCACAGGTCTCCCGCAGGGGCTCCTCGGTGCAGCCACGCACACCAGCCATCCAGCTGGTGGGTATTTGGCTGTCCTGCTTTCCTCCCGCACATGGAAGGCAATAGGCAATGAGCGCAGCAGCACCCTGGCTGTGGCTAGGAGGGGACAGCTGCTCTGCCCCAGGGGAGAAGCAGGGTCATTCATGTTGGTTTGCTCCCCTGTTCTCCTTGCTCCCTGTTCCTGGGCTGTCCTGGAAGACAGGCCTTAGCCTGAGAAAGGGTGATGCTGATACTGGGTAACAGCCAGGAGCAATGTGCACTGTTTTGGGTCTGGAATTGAGGGAGAGACTGGCTGAAAGATCCAGTTGAAACTTGAGGAGTATTTGGGATGGCAGGGTTGGAATTTGAATAGATAATCATATTGGAACAGGCTGCCCAGGGAGGTGGTGAAGTCACCATCCCTGGAGGTATTCAAAAAACAAGTAGATGTGGCACTTCAAGACATGGTTTAGTAGCCATGGTGGGGTTGGGTTGATGGTTGGACTAGATGATCTCAGGGGTCTTTTCCAACCTTGACGATTCTATGATTCTATCCAATATTTGCTCCTCTAGGAAAAATAAAAATCCTAGGAAAAATAAAAAACCTTGGGATCTTTAATAACTTCCACGTCCCAACTGAATGTGAGCTTTGTGCCTGCCAAAGTACAGCATTACCACCAGCACCAGCACCACCAACCGATTCAGCAACAACTGGTGGAGAAGATGGTCAAGCACTGAGTCAGTCGTACTACTACACTATGAATACAGAGCAGTTGTTCAATTAACTCATCACTAGGTTGACTCAGTATTTGAAATTGGACTAAACTGAATCAAAGCTGGAGGTGTAATTTAGACCACAGTAACTATTGGTAAACTGACATAACATTGCACATCTAAAGCACAGGGACATCAGTCAGCAAGGATTCCTTCATGTAAAGATCATGAGATACTGCCTCTGAACCTTTTAGTTGCACTTGCGCCATGTTCCCTCATATTTCTTAGAAGGGCTCAAAATAAATCAAGTCTGAGATTCCCATGCCATCTACTGATAGCAACAGCTAGGTTTAAAAAAGGCTCAAGGTACAAACAGCAGAGCTGGCAAGTCTGTCAGTCAGGGAAAGAAAAAATAGTTCTGTTTTCAGTTTTCAGGTGCTGAATACTTGAACTTACCTTTGTGACAATCGTTTTCTTTCTTTCATAAATCTTCCTTCATATGTCCAAGGAGTAAAATCTCCACAGAGTGATAGTTACTATGTTTACTCAAATAATACAAATTCCCTCACTAAAGGTGCACTAAGGTATTGCTTTTAAAAGCCACTTTCCTACTCCAAGAATGATATGTCCCTCATGACTTGAATACTGTCAGTAAGGTTTCTGATGGCATCCCGTACCAGAATTGCTGAGTGGTTTTGTATGATCATTGTCTGTGTATAATTATGCCACGCCACAAGAATACAGGCACCACTGATGCTATGTAGTGAATTGGAAAAATGTTCATAGAGGATTGAACTGAAGGTAATACAATTCAACAGATACTGCAGCTAAATATTAACTAAGATAGACCAGTCTGCTGGTACACTATGTGACAGGTCCTGCTGAAACCACAGTAAGGGCAGAAATCAGTGTATGAAATGCAATAGCATTTGCTGGGACACACCATTTTATTCGCTCACAATCTACAATACCAGTTTCAACTTTATTAGTGCTGTAATTTTTTAATTTTTAGAAAATGTCTTCTTATTTCTGGTCAAGCATATTTTACTATTAATACAATGACTAAAATAAAACAAGTGACTCAAACGGATTCTGAAATAAATTGCATATATTTGTGCATTAAAAATAGTGGCTTAATTTTTCCTATATACATATCGTTTTCATATTCAGTATATAACAGACACTATTTCTTAAAATTATTCTAAGTATACAGCTTTGTGAAAGCAATTTTAAAGGCTATTATACCTGTAAGATTATACATTCAATGAGGAATAAAATGTCACATTTTTCTTGCAGTGGAATTTTTCTGTCTTTAGCTGTCTCATTGAGACTCTCCCCAGTCTAATGAGAAATACTTTTGAATAAATGACAAGACAATTAATATGGAATCAATTTCTGTTTAACAGAAATGTTTCTTTGCATTATATTATTATTATTAAACATTTATATTGTGGTACCATGTACAGAACATGATGAAGAAGCAGCAGCACACACAGATTTTTTTTTTTTTCCCTGAATTGCAGTTCTGGGCCTTTACTAACTGTTTCAGTAGAAATATCACTATGTTACCTCTAATTGCCAAGAACAGTGTATTACAGTAAATATACAAATTATCCTGCTGTTTGAATACGGTCCCAAATGGTCATTTGTTTTATGCATAACTCTGAATCATTAACATTTTTCTCCTTTTGGTTTTGGGGAGGACCATTTGATTTGTCTGTGCTGATACTCTACATTTTTACAACAGAAGTAAGTTTGCTCTAAAAGCTGAATTTCTTCCTCGAACTCTCCAACTAGTAAGCTGAGTGGGCTATTTTCAGAGGATCTTAAACAACTTAGAAGAACAAATGCTTTTAAAAATCATTCATTTATTCTTCCATTTATTTAAAGCAACAAATTCTAAATTAAAACCTTTTCAAAAAGAGTATGCTTAGAAGTTTCACTCTCACAGCAGACCGAAAACAGTTTGCAGCATATTGAAAATATCCGTTGTCTAAAATGCACAACAAAAAGTATATAAGCATATCTGTTTTTTTCCTGTAACTTGCAATGCATAATTTTCTTAATAATGATATAGATTTTACAAAAGTGTGCTTTGGTTATTTTTTGCCTAGGAATTCAGGATTCATAAATACTGCAATAACAAAAAGGAAATTCTTGGGGCCAATTTATCTACTGAAAAGAAGCCTACATGTCTTAAAATATGGAAATGGCAGAGTATCAAGGGGAACTTGTTTACTTTCTCTATTGGAAACTTCATTGAACTATGGCTAAAGATGCAAAAATAAAACCAGTCTTTTAAACGCACAGGTGCATAACGAGGATCATTCATTTTACAACAGCAGAACCAAGATGAGAATCCGGCTCTGGAGCCAGCAGGAATGCCATATGATATCTGAATGGTAATTTTCTCTGTATGTGCCACAATAATGCCTCAGACTTGACCTTTGGCTTTGTTGTCACCAAGTATTATCATATGTATAATTTGACCTTTCTCAGTTGTATGAATGCTTGGCCTTGAACTCCATCTAACCTTCTAGGAGCTGTAAAGATAATTTCTATACATTTGCAATAAGGTCTCTGATTTGACCTATGACTCAAATGAACAATAATTTCTTAATATTCCCATTCCTCCTAAGACTATTTCCCGTAATAGTATAATAATAAGGCAATAAAATGTCCTTCACTGTGAACTCATGTTATTCTAAATTTTGAAGGTCTGTGCTTCAGGGCATTCACAGTTCATTACATTTCTGTGTTGTCAAAAGATACTATCAGAGCATCAAAAGTTTCTAGAATTTAAATCAAAATGAATGAAAGGACAAAAGTGACATTATTTAACTGTGTCTATATGCAGACAAAAGTAAAGACTATAATAAGCTTTAATTAGGGACAGTAAAACAAAAGCATATCTTAGCAATAACAGAAGGCCATTAATAATCCTGCCATTTCTATTTAGCAATTTCAAAGCAGAAAAGTAAGAGATATAAAAAACCCATTTCAGTTCTGCCTTTTGAAAAAAGAAAATAGTGTGTTCCATTATTATGCAACAAAACAACGAATAATCAAACATGGTATTCTGCAGCAAAATATACTAATTGTGATTTTTTTCAGAAAAAAACAAGTCCAGCAAAATTATATACTGGAGCATTCTGCTCTTGTTGATGCAATTAATGAAATATTTAATTTTGCAGCATTGGTTGTGTTACCTCACTAGACAATCAGTGCAAGGGTTCAGTCAGTCCTGCACTCAATGAAACCTAGCAGGGCACACAGCTGCTCTTGCAGTCTTCATCTGCTTGATACCAAAGATGTAATAAGAAAAGACCAACACTACCAGCTTGCCTCCTGCCAGGCTTCCCTCTGCTCCCACTGCAGAGCTGAGTGGGTTTCTCAGCACCCAGCACAAGCCTGAAAACCCTGGCACCTCTCCATGACTCTCCCCAGAATGTTATGGACCTGCAGGCAGGCAGTCCTTGACCAGGCACTATTTGCAGTGGTGCATTTTTGATTTACTCCATGATCCTACCTTTTCTGTCCTACTACAGTTTTCGAGACTTCAGGAAGCTAAGCAGAGTCTCCTATACTCCTAATATCTACAGGACTGGTATCTGTCTTCTTTGCTGCTCCATTTGGTGCCTTGGGACAACTCATTGGGAAATGGAAAGTACTAAAAAAAATTTTAAAGGTGCTAACAGCTTTAAGGTGATACCAGCTTTGTTAAGCTGCTAACAAAGCTGTGGTTTGTGAAAGACTGGAAATTTTATGAAAAAGCACCAAATCTGAAAATCACCAAATTCCCTGGAGTGCATGTGGTATACATGGCTTGGATGATGATATACTTCTTGCTCCATTTGTAGCTAGGAAGGTGTTAAGTAGAGACTAACTTCTCAAATGAGCAGTCCTTAATATTGCACTCAACAATCTTAGAATTGCTTGAAGGTTTCTGGTCCAATGGTATTAATTTTTAATAATGTTGGAACACAAGAAAAATGAAAAATATTAGAAGTATGCAAAAGAGTTGTGACTATATTTAAAATTGATTCAGTCTGATGACACATAATGTGTGTGATGTGCAAACACCTTTTTCAGCTGTGTGAGACTGCAAGATCACCCTTCCAACTACATGATTTTCCATCAGCACTTAAAACTGTATTTCAAACCAAATTTTACTTGGAATGGAATATTAATGGTTCATTATATTTGATGGTCGGGCCCAGTACAGAACTTTTCACTTTCCATGCAGCTGTACCCAAAACTTGAATACATTTGAATGCTGACTGAAAATAGAAAGCTCTGATTTGGAGGTCAATAACTCAGGAACTTGGTCCTGTACAAGTAGAACACAAAACATATCTACTTAGATTGCAGTCTCATGGGTAAGATAAATACAACAGCCACCAAGGGGGGATTGGAATCAGTACAGCAAACAGCAGCTGAAACACCAGCTGCCAGACATTGCCCAGGTTTTGCTGGTGTCAAGGCAGAGAAGAGCTTTTGGGACCATGAAGTGACTTTGGCAAGGCCAGCTACAGCCAGAATATTTATGAAAGGGGATATGCAGTAATACACCTGTATTCGCTTTAGTGCCATGACCTGGATCTACAGTCCTCACACTGTCTTCTCTTTTAACCAGCGTGGAAGTCCATCCCTATATGTGCTATATAAAAGATTTTCCATGCACCCTTTTGGAGAGATTTTCTTCTTTCTTTTATTCTTGAAACTGTTCTTCTTGGAAACTACTTCGTATGGCTTTTACTCTCTACAGATATTGAAGCCAAGGCTCTTTCGCGAAAGTGAGAACCTTTTCTACTTGTTACTGGTAGTAGTGCTATGACATGATCAATGTGGCTCTCCTCCTTATACAAATTGCTCCTTCCGAGCTATCTGTCTTGCTATCTTAGTTTTCTTCCCCACTGCAAAGGCTGGTGACACAAGACTAGCTCAGACACATCATGCAAGATTAATCGGAAGCATCAGAGTACAGAGAACAATACAGGGATAAAGGCCACATTATTAGTAGAATACGCAAACTGAGATTCAATTCAAAACCTTTCTGTTGCTCTACTTTCTTTGCTTTCAATTAGGTGCTTTATGCATTTCGATCTCGGTTGCAAGGGCCACCCTCCGTGGTCACTTGGAGGTCAGCTGCCACGGGACAGAATGGAAGGTTGAAAACTGAATGATGAAGCAGCCTGTAGTTAATCAGATCTCTCCTAAACATAAAGTGTTTCTTTGGAAACAAGTAAATACTTTGGGTTCTTTAAGATTAGGGAGATATAGTATGGTTGGCCAAAAATAACAGAACATTCAGAAAAGTTTGGCTCCAGAACATATCTCTATCTTGAATAAGCAGATTAAGAATCACTTATTCTAAACTGTTTTCCCAACAAGCGTGAGCTTTGAATGCTTGGCTTGCTACAGATGTACTGGTCAGGAGAAATGGAAAGCACAAAACCTCAAAGATGAAGTTTTTTAATTCCTGTTTTGTCAGAAAAACATGTCCAGAAAAATGCAAAATTGACACTGTTCTCTGATCTGAGCATTGAGACTATCACTAACTTCACAAGTCCTTCCAGAAATATCCAGCAGCCTCCTCTCCTCTCTTTACTCTCATTGTGTCCAAAGGACTGCCGTTCTCTCCATGTCTAAGCGAAGGGGCAGCTGAGATCACCCAATGACATGGGTGGGTCCAGTGCCATGGGGATGTATCACGTTGCGTCATGGGACACACTCCTTCAGCTCTTTCCACCAAGCCTCAGAGAACCTGTCCTCTTGCAGAGGGACTCGGGTAAAAGCCACCGGTGAGTGCAGCTCCTCACCCTCCTCCCGTGTGTTATGTCGGTGTGCAAAAAGCAATGTATCCCAAGTGCCCCACCTTGGTAAATTTTTTTTCAGGCAGTGAAACTCTACCGGCTTCTAGCACCAGTAACACTGGGAAGACGAGGGATTGTGCTGGCTGCCTTTGCTCCCCCTCACTCCACTGCCTGCGTGCATCCCACCAGCACCCTCTTTAGCAAAGGGGTCAGCTGCCTCACACCTGCCACACAGTATGGTGGGGCAAAGGCATCTGTTGGGGCACAGATACAATCGGAAAAGGGTGGTAAAAAGTTAAACAAGGAGAAGATAGAAGATGGTGAGACCCCTAAGGGATTGGATGGGGCTGGCAGTACGTGCTTCAGGCAGCAAGAGGATAACCAGTCAGCCAGCCAAAAAAACAACACTGCCATGGCAGGTGAAGGAGACAGCCAAGCAGGATCTGTGCTTCAACAGCTTTTGGGCCTAATGCTGGCTCTCTGCTGAGGGTGAGCATCTCCCTCGGCTGTCAGGCCACTGGAAAAAATCTGTTTTCCACTCTGCTGTTCTTTTAGAGCTGCAGTCACAGCTCTTGCGCTGTACCTGAGAAGTTTCTGCTCCATTTCACCCTCTGGGAAGTCCCTTTTACTCCAGATGCTCTTTTCTCCATTCATAACCCAGCAAAGTTGACAGCACTATCATAAGCAAAAAGGTTCTTCGTCCTGCCCTTGAGAAGAAGTGAGGGTAAAGGCATTGGTTACTGCTGACACTGTTACTAATATTTTTTTACTAATATTATTTCACTAATAATTTGTTATTATTTGACACTGTTACTAAAATGAGGGTAGTATTCAAAGGCAGAGGTTGCAGCATCCCCTACAGATTTTTATAGGGAGTTTGGCATCTAGCTGACCCCTACAGTGTTATAACTCTTCACTAATAATAATGAAAACAATACACAGCACTTAGAGCATAAAAAGGTTATTTTTATTTTTATTTTAACTCAAAGAAAAAAAAAGGAAGGGGAAGGGAAGGGGGAATGGGAAGGGGAATAAGAAGGAGAAAGGGAAGGAGAAGGAGAAGGAAAAATAGGAAAAGGAAAAGGAAAAG
>VZTL01052036.1:0-14809 GCA_013400535.1 Scopus umbretta | reverse complement strand
TTTTTAAAGAAACCCTAAGTTATGTATTGTGTTCATGCAGCTACATATAGCAATAGACAGACAGTGATATTCTGGTTACTGATCATTTAAGTCCTGTTAAAACTATTTAACACCAGTTTCTGATACTTCAAAGAGATTGTACAGCTTTGGTGGCAGCAGTGAGGCAGCTTTTCCTCAGAAATTAGGTGCTGCTTTGTATCAGAGTTGTTTAAGAATATATAGCTGTCTTTGCAGTGTACTATCCAATTCTTTACTTAAAGTGTTTTAGCAGTAGAGGGATCATAAATATAAAACTATGAATAGCATAGTTAGCATAATTTTACTCTAAATATTTCCTCTTTTTTAAATTTCAAAGTAAGCAGATTATCTCTAGGAACAAGAAACAAATAACCAATTTTCTTTTTTGAGGAAGCCAAGTTGTTTGATATTTTTCTCTTTTTCTCCAGTATTACTTTGTTGTAGGTTGGTAGTCTAATAGAGAAGCTAAAATTGGGAACAAAGATGTCAAAGTGTATAATGTTATTATCTTTACCTTTTTACATTCAGGTTTTCCAATTAGAGATGTCTATATAGCAGTACATACTTTTTTCCACTTTACTTATGTTATGTTTTATTTCAGCACTGGTGTCTGTTGCTTTCTATAGAATTACATGCAAGTATTTCAGAGATTGAAAATAGACATTACTAAATAGACATGACTAATTCAAGTTTGAAGTGGGATGTGATAGTCAACAATGAAATGTATAATTTATCATAGTATTAATATTACTTGATTTTCCCCTAGTGCCTTTCCGGTTTTTGTGAACCTAATTGTCCTGTTTGGGTGGGCTCGATTTTAGAGAGTCTTTCCCCATATTCAACACAGGGCTGAAGGGAATGCTTTCATTCACAGATGAAAAAGGTCTGTATGCACTAATGAAAATATCAGGCCAAGGTAAAATATGGAGTGTTTAATGAAAAGTGACAGGTTCAATAAAAACTCCTTCCTTTAGAAGAGCCCTCTGCTTATAGCCTCCCTCTCTCAAGTACTGCAACGTTTTGGTTTCCTGGAAGTAAAATTTACCCAGGACCACATTTCAATTTGTTAGTTATGGAGACATGTCTTCTCCATAGACTCTAAAAGGCACTGCCTTTTAATCGATTTAAAAAAAAAAAATTAAACCTGAGAGGCACGTAGATTTTTATTTTTTTTTAATGCAACCATTGTTGGCTTTGGGGTCAGGACACACAAGCACCAATTTCAGATAATTTTGGTCTTGGTGGTTTTGGCTGGAATTAATAATAAGACATTATGAAATGCTTAAAAATATATGATCTGCATGTTCTTCGGTTGACCGTCTGCAATCCAGTCAAATAAACACGCTCCCAAGCACATACTCCACTCCTCCTCTCTCTGTCCCTAACAGGCATGTGGTTTCTTTCTTCCTGAGTCCAGTAACAAAATGTTCGTTTATTCAGAGAGCTCTGATGATGGAAATTTGGTATTTTGGGGAGTGGGGGAAGAATGAAAACCATAATGTCTCAATTCTAGTGAGATGGATAAATGGCTTTCCAAATTTGTCTTTTCCTCCTGGGTTCCCTTAAACCACAACTCTCCAGAGATCTGAGAGGTTAATGAGTGTCTGGTCTATAAGCAGGATAAAAAAAACAAGCTGTTGGGCTGGAGTAGAAAATTTTTGCTTCAAGTAACTAAAACTTGGCTATTGTGAAAAAGAATTGATATGCTGTCTTGTCCTAGAAAGGTAACATTTATGAAAATTTCATGGTATTTGAATGGGTACTTGGAACTGCATGTTTTCTTTCTCTATTACTCTAGCATCTTCCAGAGTTTTTAGGAGGAATTTTCAGAATATCATGTGGCATGGATTTGTGTACTATTTGATCTGTATTACAGCAGCTATCTATCAGTCCCTAATTACTGCTGACAAACTATATGTCCAGAAGCTGTGTAAAATATATTTGAAAGCTTTAGTGAACAACTGTAATGCCATGTAAATTTATTATTTTTTTTCACACCCAAGTTTAGATAATTTAATGTATAATTTCTAATCCATGAACTACAATGCAAACTACATATGCAAACTAATCCAAACTACATATACTCAAGTATATGTAGTTTGTTCCCTGTGATTATATTGTTGTTTTATCATATTGAACATTAAGTAGGAAAAATGTCCTTCTAGTGGAAAGAACTGAATTTTCAGTCTAAACAAATGTGCAGTTTTTTGTTCAGTAATGCTTTTACCGGGATCCAGACAAAGCTCAATGAAATGGATAGGTAGCCAAATACCTTCTCATCAGATGAACCTTCTAAATTCATTAAATACCAGGAACTATTTGTTATGAGTCACCATAGCATGTACACACAGTCAATATCAACATTCAAAAAATATGAAAACCCAAGTGAAGCCCAGTACATCTGGTCTTAAATTACTGAAGAATTTCCTCTCGACATGCTATGATTGGATCTTGAGGGTAGTGTTGCTGGAGTTTTTTCATCTGATCTGTTGATGGTAGTACCATGCCATGTTGAAAATGATGGTTTCCCATCTTTCAGCTGTAAGTAAAGAGAGATTGTGCTTCCATAATTAATCTATGAACTTGCTTTTGGACAGTGTGTACAAAGCTTCTGAAGAAATGGTTAGATTTAAGGAAAAGCTTTCCAAACATAAAGTTCAAGATTTCCTCCCAAAACTTTCTAGGCATCATCAGCTTTGAAGCAAATTAGTTATGCTAGTTAAATGGTGTTACATGTTTTCCTGGGATAAGTGAATTTCAAGTGCTGAGTTCCTGGCTAATTTCTCTTCCATATAAACCAGTGCCATATCAGATTCCAGCCTTGCCTGCCAGCTGAGTGGAGTGTACTTTCTTTATCCCTTGGATAGCATGGTTCAATGTGTTAAGGCCCATGAAACTGTCAGCTACTCCATTTCAGCCTGGTAGAAATCTGTTCTTCAATGCCATCCTGCATCTGCAGGGTTTATTCCAGAGAACAGTCTGACGTATCAGACCTGTATTTTCTGTTTGAGCTCAGATCTATCTTTGGGAATTATTCAGATCAAAATGTTCTTTTTTCTCTCCTTTCCTCTCCCAGTACTTTTTAGACATTAATTACACCAGGAGGAAGTTTTGGCCTCCCTGTCCCTGGATAATTCTCTGTGTTGCTCAGCCTTGTAGGTGCTAGTGTTCCTTGGGCCTGACTAGATGCCATTAGCACCTACGCAGGTGGTTGTAATTTCACTAAATGGTGTTATTCAGTTCTAGGCCATCCTCTTTCTGTCCTCTAGGACAGAACTTATTACATAAAGCACTGAAATGATATGAATTCACTTTGCAATTCAGTTTTTAAGAAATTTGTTAGCATGTTCTGAAGAGGTAACTTTTTCATAGAATCATAGAATTATTAAGGTTGGAAAAGATCTCTGAGATCATCTAGTCCAACTGTCAACCCAGCACCACCATGTCTACTAAACCATGTCCTGGAGTGTCACATCCACACATTTTTTGAACACCTCCAGGGATGGGGATTCCACCACCTCCCTGGGCAGCCTGTTCCAATGTTTGACCACTCTTTCAGTAAAGAAATTTTTCCTAATATCTAATCTAAACCTCCCCTGGTGCAACTTGAGGCCATTACCCCTCATCCTATCGCTAGTTACTTGGGAGAAGAAACCAACACCCTCCTCACTACCCCTTCCTTTCAGGAAGTTGTAAAGAGCTGTTTGACTGTTCATGTCAGTCATCAGATCATTCCTAGCTCACCATAAAGGATGAAACTTAAAATTGCTACATGTTCTTGATAATTAAACAAAAATATTCTGAGTTCACAGATGATGTGAATCAGAATTGTATGGTCTGTCTCTCAGTATTATGTAGGACTTTTGTTAATGAAAATGCAGCAAGTATGAACAAATAGAGGCTCTAAAGAACAATCATGCCTCATAAAAATCTAAATGGAATAAATGTATGAAAATTATTCCTCCTTTTCTATTTGGGCTAGATACAATGGTAGCCAGTAGGTAGTTTTAGGATCAGCTGACCCTCCAACCCTTTCTCTCAGAGATTCTGTGACAGCTGGCTATGCATTAGAAAACAGGATATACACATTGCAGTACAGACTTCAATACACATCCTGATTTGTTAGTAATGTAACATTCCAGTGACAATTTAAATTTCCATCAGCTTTTACAATACGTTACAGAAAATACAAGGGTTGTGATTTTCAGCACAGTGCGTGCAGTTACTGTAGACACAAGAAAATATTTAACCCTGGCAGATGCCTGGAGAAAAACTAGTTCTTACTCTTATCATGTCACTTTCCACTTTCCTGGATGTCTGGGAGAAATTACAAAAATGATGACCTTTTAGCTAGGCTTTTTGTGACTTATCGGTAGTGTGGGGGAGTTTCAGGTGCGGGTGGGGGGGAGGTGCTTTGAATTTTAGCCTTTTTGGGGGGAATTAAAAATTCATAATTAAACATTCCTGGATACATCTACTTATATGAAGTAGATAGTGTATGGATCATGAATAGACAACCTCGCTTCATATTTTGTTTTATCTGTGTGAAGTCATATAGTAGTTATGGACAACACTCGGGTATGGTATTCTTCATTTGCAATGCTCTCTAATGGAAAAAAAGACTTAGGAATTTTCACAGTGTTGATACCATAATAATTTTTATCATTTAACATCATGGAAACAGAACTAGAAAGAAATGCTAGCTCATTGAATAGTGGAGAAATACTGCATGGTACCAAACATTAGTTTATAATATGAAATAGCAAGATCATGAAATTACGTGTTCATGTAAAAATTACACTATTGGACTGCCATATCAGCAAGACAATAGTGCTCATAAAAATTAACTTCTAGGTAAAAGAGAAGGTTTCTTCCATATTCTCTATTGAAGTCATAAACTTTATGCAACTTTATTTTGAGGAAGGTCATGAAGACTTGCTAACAGATTGCCAGAAAGTAAACAAGAGAAAATAGGAAAATTATCTTGACAAACACGAAGGAATACAGTTAAGTCCTGCAGCATTTGCTCAGGTGAGGTCCTATTCTTATAAGTATTGGTCCTTTTCATCTCTTATCCTTTTGGATCTGATGCACTTTGTGAGACAATAAAATCTCCATTTCCTAAAATGAAGCTCCTCAGGACAAACTTTTGTACATGTTAAGCCTTAGGAGTGTTTACCTGGGTCTGTTTCTAATACCAGTTTTCCCAGTTTTCCATACAGAAATCTGATATCCATATTTCTCCAAGCATCTGCAAACAAACAGAGTATATAGTAGTATGGGTGACCATTAAAAAAGTGTAAGTTTACCTCTCCCATTTCTTAATTTTCTTGACTTTGTGAGATTTTGGTTCATTACTATTATTATAATGTAAGCTGTGAGCCATGAGCAAATTGTGAGGACAGCCCTGTCACCAGTTTTAGTAAAGGCATTTTTTCTGATTAATGTTTACAAGGTCTGAATAACTTCATTTTTGCTCCTGTGTACAGTGTTCCATGTTGAAGCAACAACACAAATAATATACATTTGAACACGAAAATTATTTTTTTCAGAAACTGATTTCTTTGTTGCTTTATGAATTGTTCAGTTGTGTTATTAGAGAAAGGGGATGCATGTTTTTCCTCCATCTAAAATATATATATATTTCTGATTATCAGAATATGACAGTTCTTATAGAGACAGAATCTGCCATTTCTACATAATCGGTATTTACATTAAATATATTAAGGAATTGCCACCTTCTGTGTTTGACCAGAAGAGAGCACTCCTTACAGAATACATGTTACTGTAACATTTACAGAAACTGAGCTTGAAGAGACTTGACATTTGGAATGGATAAGCATATCCCAGGATAGACACTTAGCCATCTGCTCTATTTGTTTTCACTTCATGGTTTAGTTTACGATACATTTATTATGTTCAGGTTAGATATATTCACTGCCTTGACATCTTTAAAAAAGATGAACCATTTGACTCTGTCTTCTTCTATAATGTAAAAATGCTCTGCAGTTTTGAACAGACAGCTGGAAAAATTTCATAAAAGTCACTATTTACAACTAGCATTAGGCAGTCTCCCAATTATCCCAGTATTTCCTTAACTGCAAATTGAGATTTGTAGTGAGAGAAAGCCATTATATGGCTTGAGAGTTTTTAATAGAGGAAAGAGGACTCCCAACAGCCTAACGTTTCTCTGTGATCCATCAGGAATATTATTCTCCAGACACACTTTCACCCAGTCTTTTCTGCAGAAACATTAGGTGTCAGTGGAAGATGAAACCTGCTATTTGTACTCTCTTGCCTGTTTGGCAAAGAGCAGGGTTGGTACCCTTTATGATATGCCAGAAACTAAGTACAGTGAAGACTGGACAGCTGAATGTGTGCCAACAACCTTAACCACTAGATGTTTTCTGCATGGATTTTTTTTTTCCAAGATTAGTATCTGAGTTCAAACTCCTTTCCTAAAAACTGTCAGAGAGATTAATGTAACTGTTGACAACATGGTGTGGTTCCTGTGAGGAGGTCTCTCCTGAGAGTAGAAAACATTGAGAGCCAGATTTAAGCAAAACAATAGGAGTACATTCAAGGGGAAGAACAGCTCTCTTTTCATTTTGGTGTCTTATTTCATGAGCCTGAGAAACAGCAATAAATTTGCATTTCTCCCCTCTTCTGATTTTTTTTTTCCCCCTCTCTTTCTCTCACAAGCTTTTTTTTTACTTGCTGTCTTGAAAATGGTTCCTAACAATTTCTGGTTTATGTCTTTATCAGTGATCTGGATGAGGGCATCGAGTGCACCGTCATTAAGTTTGCAGACAACACCAAGCTGGACGGGAGTGTTGATCTGCTCAAGGGTAGGAAGGGATCTGGACAGGCTGGATCGATGGGCCGAGGCCAACTGTATGAGGTTCAACAAGGCCAAGTGCCGGGTCCTGCACTTTGGTCACAACAACCCCATGCAACGCTACAGGCTTGGGGAAGAGTGGCTGGAAGGCTGCCCGGCGGAAAAGGACCTGGGGGTGCTTGTTGACAGCTGNTGCTTCTATGATTCTAGCTTATCTCTCCCCAAGAATAAAAATTCCCAATTGCTGCAGCTCATTTCGTAATCTCATTGTTTAATAGAATTGCTATTCTGCCTTATTCTTGTTTTGCCCTATAGCAAAGGAAAGGGGAAGGAGTGGTGATGGGGACCTAAAGACAGACAGAATTCAGAATTTGTTTGAAAAAAAAAAATACACGTGGAATTTTTTTTTAGTTCTATACCTGTGGCAACAAGTGTTTCAGTACTTCCTTTAAAAAAATTCATCTGATTTATTTCAAGTAGTAATAAACCTAATTTGCTTCATTCTAATTCAGTATTATTCCTTAATCTTGCTTACTGAGCTACCCAAATTGCTGTCACCCATAAACTATTTGCTCCCTCCCCCTCCCTAGAAACAAGCCTATTCTGTCATTATTTAGCACTTTTCCTATTAAATTTTCCTCTTTGGCTAAAATTTACACACTCTTAGGATATATCAGAACAACTGCTCTTACTGTGATGTGGAAATATTATCTGGGATTGAGGCTTAGGCTGCAAACCATACATTCATAACTGACGGAAGGTTGTAAAATACTAAAAGTCAGCACCAGTCCTTTCAGCTGTTGAATTTTGTTTGAGGTACATGCAGATCTGAATGCAGGTGGTGAGAGAAACTAATTATATTGGTAACACTTAGTCTTTTACTGAGGATTAAAGGAGGATGATCTCCTTAACATTCTAGAAAATGTCTATAGTCAGTTAAAATTCATTGAGAAATTCAGTTTAGGACATTGTTTTGGTTTTGTTGCTAGTCTTTGAATTCCGCCTAAGTCTTGATACCTTTGAGGTCAGATGGTTTTCCAAAGCAGGGCGTGAAAAGCAAGTGAATAAAGCTAAAGGAATTCAGCGTCCGAACAACAGTTATCCATGCCCTTCTAGTACACAGCTTTCTTCTCCATGCAATCACCACCCATGTACTTTTATCTTCCTCCTTTTGAAGAACCATTGAGTATTCTTAAACTGTAAACATTTTTTGCATTATAAGTGCATATGTCTTTACATCCCGGTGCTATGGAACAATTGTTGGGTTTTGCTGAGGTAATGTATCTGATTCAAGATGGCAAATATGATATTTTCTGTAAAGGAGGATAAATTTCTCTAAATTCCTGAATTATATTTATTGATTTATTCAGGACAGTTAAATGAAAGATAACCTAGATAGCTCCACAAGTATCTCATAACTCTAACTCAGATAACATAGCAGACGAAATTCAGTTTGAGTACATATTAATATATGTCAGGAGAAAAAAAAAATTAAATATAGGTACACAATGATGGATTCTGATCTAGCTACATTACAATATGACAACAATCTTGGAATTAGAATAAATATTTTCATGAAAATATTATTGCTTAACAGAACTATTAAAAAATGTTGAGAAATGTTAAATGACAAAGCAGAAAATAGTACTATGCCACTGTATACATCAGCAGTGCATTCACCTCTTGAATAACATGCAATGTGAGCCATCCATCACAGAAAGGGTGTGACAAAAGTAGAAGAGGTGAAGAAAGGGGAGAAAATAATAAACATAAGGACCCACTTCTGTTCAGACAGATATTAAATACATTTAAACACTTGAACATGGAAAAGAAATGAGTGAAGACAAGAGCCAGGGAGCACTTTTTTCCAGCTTTGCAGCTGAGAACAATAGATGATCTTTTTTGGAAAATTTAGGGCTAAAGCAAAACAATAACTATTTTTCTCTTTCCTCTGAAGTAGTTCAGGCTTTTATAGAAACAATTGGAATTTCATACAGAGAAGTGAGAATCAGAATGTGAAGTTTCCACTTTCTCATCCTTTTGTTTCTTATGCCAGTGAATTTAAATGGTAATCTTTATAAATGTGATGCTGTGTTGCCTGTTTAAATGCTACTATCAGTATAACACTCAAAACAGACCAACAAGAAGCTTGTCTTTTCAAATACTGCATTTCAGTGTTTTTAAACTCATTACTTTCTGATGATGTTAGTATCTAAATGTTCAGTTTTTGTTCTTTTCAGTATTCTGTTCTTATCAATTGTATCTAATAGGTTTTGTGTTCCATACATACATATGAATTGAGTGCTTCTGCACACCTAAGTCGTTCCATTCTTCCTGACCCTTTCTTGCTTAAATTTTTTAAAGTTTCTGTTTCTGTATCCAAGTCATAAGTATGTTTATTTCCTGACTTCAAATGTATCCTTAGACTTACAGATACAGCAGTAAAGCTGATCTGTGCATTTACTGGTCAAGGTACTAAGAACAGAAAGCAGTTTTTAATATTTTAAGCCAAACATTTCCTTAAATTAATATGTGTATATTTGGTTAGTAGCTGAATCCAGGTTGTACTGAGACAGATCTTTTCCTTGGAATTAACATCACTTGATGCGTCTGGCTTCCAAGGGAATTGCAGGTGGGTTGGGGTGTTCCCAGATGGTGTGAGAAACTTGGATAATTTAATTCTGATGTAAAATAGTTTTGATGATCTGTAGTTTGAAGTTGGCGAGATAGGAAAAGGTGAAAGTAATTATGTTTGGGGTTTGGGGTTTTTTTCTTCATTAAGTAAAACGAATAGTGGTTGGTATTAGCATCTCACTAGATTGTTAGTCCTATCCAGGAACTGATGGCTGCTTTAAAGGAAGGAATTCCTAGCACAAATACAATAGCTACTCTACTATGATGAAAATCAGCAAAGGAGCATTAGAGACTAGAATGAATGTATGAGGCCGGAGGTGATTGCAGGAATTCCCTTTGAAATTGAGTGAGAGAGAGAGATTCAACAGAATCAACTGCTAGGTAAACATTTCCTCAGCGGTGTTGCATCACTAGCAATTTTTGTCATATGTTCAGCTATGAAAGAGAGAGAAGACAAGAGAAGTGAACTTTTATAGCTGGCTGTCCCTGCGTGCTGCTTCTGCTGCTCTTTTTTACTGAATGATTGAAAATGAGCAAAGAAAGGTAGGTCCTTCAACTACTGTGATATATTAGCACAATGATGATGACAGGACTGACACTGGCAAGCAGAGTTCAGAGGAATAGGGCTATATCACGGGAATAACATGTGTTTGAGCTTCGTGTTAATAGTGCAGTTAGTTAAAACTGCCACTGTTTTTTTTCTGTAATCCCATATCAATTTAGGAGTCTTGAGTCATGGTATTGATTTGTGTATGACGAATAAATATTTTTACAGTAGCATTTCCCCAATTAGCCTCTCAAAAAAAACCCCAAAAAATCCCAAACCAACAAAAAAAAACCTGAAAAAAACCCAAACAAACAAAAAAACCCCACAAAACCCCATAACAATTACAGATATCTATTGCTTTTGCACACTTCAGAACATTTTCACAGCTGTATTGTCAGCTTTGAGTCTCATTCCAATAGTCCGTGCAGTGACCTGCTGTGGTTAGATAGAAGCACGGTCCCTGTAGGTTTTTAAAAATATACATGTGGTAATTTGCAACAGCTGAAGCAAACTGTTAAAGCTGTTGGCACCCTGCATGAGCTGCTAAATGGTAAACCTGGTTGTTAGTATTGGCAGGGTACTTCAGCCTGTCTAGGTTGTTGCTAATGAAAAGTGCCTATAGAAAACCAACATACCTAACTGATTGCTGTGTTGGGAGCACCAAGCTTAGAGTAACAGGAAGGAAGTGTCAAAGCATGGTAGCTATGGGGAAGAGACGTTGCCAGCTTCTCATAGGAATAATCAGCTCTGCCTTTCCCTTTTAGGCCTGTGTACCAGTGTCTATAACTGTTTGTCCTTTTCTTTCCTTCTCCTTCCTTTCTGTTCTTCAAGAAACGCATAAATAATCTAGATTGCAATGGAATTCCTCTTCCATAGCAGAGAAGGATATTGGAATTACAGAGCTTTATGATGGACGTAATTCAACTAGTATTGATTAGGATCCTTTCTTATTGTTACCTCAAGCTCTGTGTATTTCAGATTGCTCGTGATGTTGAACAAAACTGCTATATATTTTGGAAACACTTTTTGAAAGTAACACACCTGAGTGGTAACACATAAAATATCTTGAAAGAAAAAAAAAAAAAGAATGGCTGGAGTTGTTCACACATTTTTGTAGACATACTGTATCATATTCAGAAACATTGCACAATTAATACAAGGTATACAAATGTATATAATATATTTGTAGCAATTTATAGACAATAATAGCAATATGCACAAGTTTTGTTGAGGACTTTATATGTATTCAAGAAATAGACAATGTGAAAAATCAAGCATTTCTCTTCACTGAGTTTTCACTATTTTTTTTCTCCCCTTTCACTTCCCTTTCATTTAAATTAGAGCCATTAAGAGTAGAATGTATGTATCTGAGTATTATCTGTTACAGTCTGTCTTTAGAGTTGATGTATTCCTTTTCCGATTTTCATGGATTTGGTTCTGCCCCTCCCCCCATGTAAATATGTTTTAGGGACAAATGCATGCATGTTTTGTCCTTAGGATTCTACATGTGTCACATATGGAACATTAGTTGTATCTTGATGTACCTCAAAATCATTTCTTTTAGTGATAGCTATCATTCAGTGCTGATGTCATTGTATAGCGTTGCTATTTAATCTTTTTTTTTTTTTGCTGCTTCTTTGTTTAAGAACAGAAATGAGTTCACATAACTACCAATGGATGAATTAGTTCTGTATTTATTTTCTTAGCTTGTGGAGAAGAGCATTTTTTTACAGATGCTTACCACTTCAGTTAGCTTCTGTATAAGTAATCTTGATACCAGCATGTTTCCCATCATAACTTTGTCATGTTATTTTACAGACATATTTTACTATCTGGGTGGGTTTTTTTCTTTCTTTCTTAATTAGGTAGGTAGCCACAATGACTTGCAGGGTAGAGCAGCTGTCTGCCTGGTTTTATTCTTTGTATTTTATTAACTTCTTTAATTGAGCGTGTCTTATGATTTTCTTTCAAGTGATTGTCCATGCATATAACTTTTAAAGCATGCATCCTTCCCATGTACACAAGAGCAGGTATTTTTGTGAGAAGCATCATTTCTAGTCCTGCATCACTCTTGAGTGTTCTTCTATACCTCAGCGATGGTACTCAAGGGATAATGCTGTCCAAACACAACTCCCATTTTCTACCTTTCTATTTCCAAAGAAGAATTCACTGGCCATTTCTCATAAACTGTTGGCTTCCTTAGTTTTAATTTGTTTGGTTTTTTTCCACCATACTAATTTTAATGCACTGGTTTGATTATATTTATCCTGTCTGGAAATAATTTTTCTTTTTACTATAAATACATTTTTGTTCATTCTGCAACTGATGATCCACAAGTGCATGCATATTCTGGATGTACACATCTTCTTTTTTTCCATTGTGGTACTCTTAGGAGAATGTACTCATCGCCTTCTGCTGTCCTTCATGTTTTCAATGTGGCCTATGCAGTGCTGTGGCCAGCTTTGTTGCATTTCCCTCTCAATCCCTAGTAGAATGAAGTTCTTCTACTGTAGTTTTTGTCCTTTTGTCTCCTGTAGTTATTTTTCTGCATTTATGCAACTTGTCAGGCTTGAATTCCAATCCATGTCTTTTATTTGGCAGATACAGTTTTCCAGATGTTGACATATCTTGTCCTAACGAGATAGGACATCATCATGCATGTCAGGTCTGATCTCTTTAAAGACGGGGAAACGTGGGTCAAGGAGCTCCTGCTTGGCAGTTTCTGCCTCTTCAGCTCTCAGACTGTTTCTTTCATTCAGGAACTTGTGATAATTACATATGCTGTTGCTGTACTTACATAAAAGCCCTCTTTGGCTCACTCTCTGAGAAACAGGGACCTCATATAAACCTAATACTTGGATTTACTCAGCTTCTGCCTAGACAGATAGAGGTTTTCCCATCACAGGTAACCCCTGATACTTCAGTTCTTCTCCCAAATGAAGGTATCAAGACAGCTATATGCAACATGAATGATAGTAGCGTTAGCTTTTGTAGTTATTCTATAAACTCCACTGTTTGTTCATGCTCAGCAATATATATAGTAGCAGCCTCTACTACCTGATATTTTGCCTCTCTGATACTTTATTTTTATTTTCAGAATCTTTAGTGCTTGATCTATGTTTATTTGTGGTTCATGCCACATCTTGGTGCCAAGCTATATACTACCCTGAAGGTATTTCCTTCTTCAGGAATTTAGAAAGTTGTCTTTTATGCCACTCTTCAAGACAGCATGCCTTTTTTTTTTTTTTTTTTTTTAAATTGCCATCTTCCTGAATACAGAGAGAGAAACAATTCACCATGGACATCTGCTGCTTTGGATGAGTTGTACAGGGACTCCAAACACTCTTTTTCAGCTAGATTCTATTGTAACTACCATTTGGGTTATGTACCATGGTGTTCTGGCCTTTAGAATTTACCTGATGTGTATTCTTGAAAACCCATTAAGTCAAAGTATTGTCTCATCAGTGTAACAGGTATTTCTCCATTTCTGAGTGACAACTTTGCATGTTTTTCTTGTTCAGAGACTTCTTCAAGTAGTTGATCAGCACATGGAACAAACTAAGGAGATCTACCATGCTCACTTGAGCTTTAAGGCCCTATGATTGTTTGTTTCTGCAATCAAATGAAATTGTAATACCACCTTTTGGTATCACCACATTGTATAAAGCTTCAGGACGTTCTTAAAAAGGTCTGCATGTTTTTACAAATATTTTTCAGAGAAAAGCAGACATTAATTAACAAATCAATTTATTTTCATCAGTTGTCCTCTTCTGAAGAGCAGCCTTCTGATTTTGGCACAGCCAAAATAATTTCCTTCTGGGTTCAGCAGCACAGTAGTTCAACCAACACTGCAGAAACCCACCTTCCATAATTTAGTGAGAGTCTTTTGGCATCTTTTGGTAGACTCCTGAGATAGCAAACCAGAAGTCCTCAGTAATGGGCTGACTACAGTAGAACCAATTTTTCCTCTTCAAGAAAATTCTTAACAGTTAAAAGAAGCATTTCATTGCCTTCTCAAACTGTTACCTGGAGAAATCCACCTTAATTCCAATTCAAAGAGTGAAATTAGGCCTTAAAGACCTTTGTGAGTCTAGTTCAAGACACAGTTATGAAGTTTGCCAGGTTACCGCAGATTTAATTGAACCTAAATGCCTCGATGAAATCTTATATCCTATTTCATGCACTTTCATGAAACTTCATGGCAGATTACACATCACATGAATGCAGAATAGATTAAATTGATACATCCTTTTAACATGCATCACTTGGACATCCTACCACTTCCTTCCTGAAGTGAAAGGAAAGGCCTAGAAATGTGCATCAGTCACACCTCCCTTTCCTTTCAGGCTTTCAGACAGACATGTATTGGAATGAGTTTTGCATACAAATCAGCTACAAGATCATAGTACGGGTAGCAAAAATTTTTTTTGTGCCTGAAGTCTTGGCACTCCTGCAGTGTCAGATGGGTTTTTCATTTTCTTTGTGCTGCCACCAGTGAGCATAGAGGCAGAACTATCTCCTCTATTCCAGTTTAATTCCATCTCTGCTGTGAAATCTTGTGCATATGGGACACATGAGGAGAGGGAGGGAGGGTCATGGAGATATTTGGGTAGATAATACATCTTGAAGAATCCAGTTACTGTACAGGTAAGTAATATTTTTATTTTCTTTTCTGAATAGTCATCTGTATAAGCTTCATGAAAGGAGACTGCCACTGTTTATCATTCTGCAATTTTATCAAAATGCAGGAAGATAAATTTGCCCTCCATGTC